>JBBPBX010089588.1:2750-14272 GCA_038048925.1 Garcialebias charrua
TATCCATCCATCCATCCATCCATCCATCCATCCATCCATCCATCCATCCATCCATCCATCCATCCATCCATCCATCCATCCATCCATCCATCCATCCATCCATCCATCCATCCATCCATCCATCCATCCATCTATCCATCTATCCATCTATCCATCTATCCATCTATCCATCTATCTATCTATCTATCTATCTATCTATCTATCTATCTATCTATCTATCTATCTATATATCTATATATCTATCTATCTATCTATCTATCTATCTATCTATCTATCTATCTAATCATCATTTACGCAGCTGGAAGATCGGAAGTTGAATCCCAGTGCAGTGCTGGACTTGAACACATCATGTGTATTAAACATTGTATTTTTTTTTTTTTATAAAAAAATAATGGGGGGGGGGGTCAAAAAATCAATGTCACAGGTACATTTTATGGGGAAATAATTTAAATAAATAAATACAAGCAAAAGCTCAAAATAATGAATAAAGAACATAACAAATGTTTTGTGAAATTTAATAAAGACTAAAAAGTAAAGAAATCAATGTACTACTCAAATATGTGGTTGACAATGTCATGTATTAATCTAATTATCTAAGTCTAACAGAAAATAGTTTTGCTATTCCTCCCACACACACACACATAGAAAAGGGCTCATCAGCAAATTTATATTACAAATGAATACAAAAAAGAAGCGTAGATCATCAGAAAATAGGCTTAAATGTATTTTGAGGTAAAGGTTACATGTGTTTATTGATGATATGACAAAAGAACAGAGCAGCTGAATATGTATGGTGCAGAAGTAAACACAATGCTTTTATCTAGAACATACTGTACATCAGGCCTGAAATGATTTTTCTACACAGAACAGATACTATTTATTCGTCATTTTCAAAGGATTTTTGGTTACGTTGACTAACTAAAGCCAATTCTTAATGTAAGAAAAAAAGCTGGATACATAGCATACCTCAATGTGTCTTCATTTGTACCCTGTAAAAATGATCATTTGAGGAACCTCTGCTTGGTGAAGTTTATGGGTTCAATATTTAGGGGTTCCTTTGGGAGTAATGAAATATTACTAATGATAATGTTGGGGAAAAAAGAGGAGCTGTGATCTCCAAAGTCTCCTCCAGTTAAAAAAACATGTGCTTCACGATAGTCAATCTCTAATGGAGCTGCTCCTTGAATGCGTGTTAATGTGTCCTCTGCTGGTTCATCAATTTCTTTGACTTTTGTCTTTTATTGGTTCCACCTTGAACTGGATTTTTGGCCCAGAGTGAGACAGGAGGAAGATTAATACCACTTTTTTCCTCCTATAAAAATAAGAAAATCTTGCCACATAACACCAGCAGCAGGATGAAAATAGATCTAGAGTTTACCATCTGTCACCATGCTGACTAATGCTCATATCCAAAAACTTGCTTAGATTTTTACCCAAACTGACAGAAAAAAAGAAGTTGGGATGAAAATGTTAGTGAGGTCTTTCCCAGTTCCTGTGCAACTATGTTTCTGGTCTAAGCCAATGTCAACATATTTCTTCTAAAGGGGTATATACTGTAGCTGTTTCGTTGGCATAAAATATCTCACAGGCAGAAAAAAAGCCATCAAAAACAAACTTAAGAAATGAGTTTGGTTTTACATGATAAACACACATTTCAAACCATCAACCTGAAGTTTAGCTAAAGTAGTGATGAGCAATGTGCGAATCACAGTCTGAGATTTTTGTTTAATTATTAGGAATGGGGCTGTATACCAGCATAATTTATGTATCGGATATTTCCGATCCAACCTGATGATATTTCCGATGCATGTTGGTTTCAAACTATGGAATGGATAACCCGAATGGAGGTGTGTCTCATGAATCCAGAGTAATAAGACCCACCTCACATTCAGGAAATCCATTTCATAATTTGCAGCCAGCTAAAATGTGCAGTAGCACTGTGGGTAACAGCTAGCCAACTTTTCATTGTAACATGTCTGCTGTGTGGAAGTATTTTACACTAAACACCACAAGACAGCAATGTGCAATGTCTGCAGATCCATAGCGCCACATTAAACTGCGATCGGGCTTCAGCGGGACGCCACTCTCGCTGAACCAAAACACAGGAATCCTGACCTGGCCAGCCACGTCCAGTCTGACCCGCTCTGTCTGCCTGTCTTGTAGAGGCTGAGAGCGGCTGACCGAAATAAAGCTGCCCGCCCCAGACCTCACAAGAAAAAACACACAGCTGATGCCACGGAGCTGAAATGTTCACCGATAAGTTGCTAAACTTCATCATAATTAATGACCAACCGCTGTCACTTGTAGAAAATGAAGGATTTTGCAGCTTGCTATTGCAGCCAAGATGTAGTTTATCCTCCATGAGATATTTATCAGTACAACAGTAGAAAATCATCAAAAAAAGCACATTAATTCAACCTGAAGAGACTCACAAAACGAGAGAGAGAATACAATTAAAATGTTTTATTGATTAAGGTTTCTTTGGCGCTCGGGCCCCAGTGGAGGGCATGCATGCCGGACTGCTGAGAGCTTGAATGTCCGGCATAGGGAGACAGATTATGGATATCTACCCCCCCGGGACCCGAACCCGGTGGTGGAGAAGGGAACGCAGACATCCAATCCATCCCACCGGTATGTGAAAGACAGCCAGCCAGCGGCCAACGGCTCCGGTCAACCCTGAGACTAATACCAGCGCAGAACCCCCATCCTGAGCAAGCACGAAGCGACAGTGGGAAGTAAAAACTCCCCCGAGAGGAAGAAACCTCCAGCAGAACCAGGCTCAGGACAAGCGGCCATCTGCCATGACCGGCTGGGTCGCAGGGATCAGGAAGCAGGAACGCACACAGCAGCAGGACCAAGACGAAGACGAGCAGGACAACCCCAGGTGGCGGAGGCGGGACGCAGAACAGGGGAGAGCCGAGGAACCAGAAACCCCGGGAGGAGACGGGGAGGTGGGGGGAGGCGACTAGACTAGTAACGGGAAACAGGAAGAGCTGAGGAAAGGGGTGCCTCATATCCAGGTGGACAATTGATGAGTGATTCGATGCAGCTGTATCCAGGTGGACAGTTGAGTGATTCGATGCAGCCGTGAGTCCTGTCATTGTTGAATTTGCGTCTTCGACTTCATTTCAACCTGAAGAGACTCACAAAACGAGAGAGAGAATACAATTAAAATGTTTTATTGATTAAGGTTTCTTTGGCGCTCGGACCCCGGCGGAGGGCATGCATGCCGGACTGCTGAGAGCTTGAATGTCCGGCATAGGGAGATAGATTATGGATATCTACCCCCCAAAAAGAAAAGCCGGGGCCGAGCTGGCAAGGGTCTGGCTGCCCGAGGTCATGCATGGGCAACAGCCTCTTTTCACGGACTAGGCAACGACAGCCTCTTTACGCGGACTGGGCAACGACAGCCTCTTTACGTGGACTGGGCAACAACAGCCTCTTTACGTGGACTGGGCAACGACAGCCTCTTTACGTGGACTGGGCAATGACGGCCTCTTTTCTCGGACTGGGCAACAATGGCCTCTTTTCTCGGACCGGGCAACGACAGCCTCTTTTCTCGGACTGGGCAACGACGGCCTCTTTTCTCGGACTGGGCGACGACGTCTCTTTTCTTGGAATGGGCGACAGCGGCATTTCCGGGAACGAGCCTCGCTTGGGCAACCGAGAGCGAGCGTGCATGAACTCTAGTCCCATTCCAGGGAGAGAAGACAAAAAGGGGAAGTGATTTGGCTCGAGCAGTCAAAAGAGGGAGGTGACACAGAGCAGGAGGACACTACCACTAGCATGTGATGTTAGAGCTAATCTAACGGCTGAGCAAGCGTTGAGCAGAGAGCACTGATTGAAGATCCGGGCGGACGTAAGAGGGGTAGGCTGTCGAAGACCAGCGACCTAGCTGTTGGAGGGATGCCCCCGATGCACCTTGAACAGCGGCGGAGGTAGCAGCCCCAATCCGAAAGGAATGGCCAGAGTAATGGAGAGGGGGAAGGCCGCATAGGGCCAAGGATTTCCTGAGAAATCTGACGAACCATGCTGCAGTCATAGGGGTGCCGTCGGGAGTGAGGAACAAGGGACCGACGGAGGGGCAGAGCCTACGACGTTTAAAGATGAACCTAACCATGGCACGGAAGGGACAATACGGGCCGTCTATGCGAGCTATGGAGACGACTGCAGGGCCTTTGCCCTTCGAGTGCTTGAGGCGGAGGTCAAAATGATCGGGAAAGAAAACCAGATCATCGGGGGTTAGATCTACTGAAGGATCGAAGCTGCCCCGAGATGTAAACTCGCCGACCCGAAGGAGTCCGTAGAAGGCCAGGAGAAACACGCTTGAAAGGAGCGCCTTCAGATACGACGAATAGGAGGAGGACCGGAGGGCTACTAGAAGTCTCTTAAGAACAGAAAAAGTGATTGGTTGTCTGCCGTCAAGCTGGGGAGGAGAACGCTTAGCTAAACCCTTCAGGAGGAGTTTAATGACGTGGTTGGAGAACAAACTCGGGAGTGGACCCAAATGATGAAGTTGTGCATGGAAGTTAATGCCAGCTAGGAGGGATTTAATGTAAGGCAACTTGAAACGGCGATGGTCAAAACAGTACGTGATGAAAGCTATGACCGTGGGTACGAGAACCGGGAGAAGGGAGGACCCAACAGCCACACAGAACTTAGCGTACAGGCGCCAAGCGAACGAATACGATCGCTGAGTGGAAGGGGCTAAACCCAAGCGGATGTAGACACGGGCCGACTGTAGGAGAGGGAGAAGCGACGGGGTCGCGACAGCGGGGCGAGAATCGGCAGGACCGGGCAACGGACTGAAGGAACGACAGACGGGCAGAGGCGACGGATGACCTGGAAGCAGAAGGAGGGAGAGCAGCCGCGTTATTGCACATTACTAACGATGATAAAACTAAAACTAACACACAGGTTGATGCTAACTAAGATGGCGACTAAAAGGGGAGCTGACAGGTGACGGGGACGCTAATACAGGGCGAGATCCCCCAGATCGGGGCATCGGGTCGGAGAGGGATCGGCTGATGGGCAAAGGCGATGGAAGACCCGGAATCGGGATCTAGATAGAGCGTCTGCGAGGAGGTTGGAGTGACCAGGCACATGGCGAGCGGACAGTACGAAGTTGTCCGTGACGGACTGCCATGTGATGCGGCGGATGTAGGGCATGATAGATTGGACGGGAGAGCGGCCTTTGTTAATGGCTTCGACCATGGCGAGATTATCGCACATGGCGGAGATGCGCTTCCTCTTCCAGAAACGACCCCAGAGGCAGCAGGCCATGGCTATGGGCACGATTTCATAAAAGGCCGAAGACTCAGCACGGGGAAATGAAGGGGGCCATTTACCCGCAAACCAACGGCCCTGGAAAACCCCCCCAAAACCTGAGGATGGGGCAGCGTCTGTGAAGAACTGCAGAGAATCCGCCGACTGCACGACGTCGTCATAAAAGAAAGAGATGCCGTTCCAATCCGACAGCAGCTTAGCCCAGAAAGCCAGATCGGAACGACAGCCCTCGTCCAGAGAGACGAGATCCCCCAAGGCAGGGACCGATTTAGCCAGATCGAGCAGGCGAGATATGAAAGAGCGGCCCTGGGGAATTATGCGGATAGCAAAATTGAGGTAGCCCAGCAACGAGAGAAGCTGGCGTTTCGTAATGGACATGGCAGAGGCATAAGCCCGAGAAAACTCCCGGATACGGGCGAGCTTATCCTCAGGAAGGGAAGCCACCATCAGATCAGAGTCAAGCGTGATCCCCAAAAACTCCAAACGGGTAGACGGGCCCACAGTCTTCTCGTCGGACAAGGGGACGCCCACGCGGCGAAAGAGCCGACGGAGCGTGGCGAGGGAGGGCCCTGGGGACGGAGAAGGCGGGTCCACTAAAAGAAAGTCATCCAGCAGATGTAGGACGGCCGGGATCCTGTGGACGTTAAGGAGGATCCAACAAAGAGCCTCCGAAAGGTTATCAAACAGGCTAGGGCTGCTACGGCAGCCAAAGGTGAGCCTCACGGAGAAATAAAAGGAGCCATCCCATTTGACCCCAAGAAGGTGCCACTGAGAAGGATGGACAGGCATGACCTTAAAGGCGTCGGAGATATCCGCCTTGGCCAGCCAAGCCCCCCTGCCAGCGGTCTTAATCAGGGAGATGGCGTGATCAACAGAGGCGTAAGAGAGAGAAAAGGGGGCTTTAGGTATGAGTGAGTTGATGCTGGGATGGGGACCAGAATGAGGGGCGGAAAGATCGATAATCAAACGTTTCTTAAGTGTAAACTTACGAGTGGCCACACCCAACGGACTGACTCGAAAGGGGGAAAAGGGGGGAGACGCAAAGGGGCCAATCATAAAGCCCTTAGACACCTCCTTGCGGAGGAGCTGGGCCACTACGTCTGGTTCGGCGAGCGCCGAACGCAGGTTGGGACAAACCAAGGAGGCAGAAGGAGGGCAGGAAACCCCGATGAAAAAACCCTGGGAAAGACCGGTGAGGAGAAAATCAACGAACGAACGATCGGGGTGAGACAGAAGCAGCGAGGCCAACTCAGGAACCAAAACAGGGGTGGACAGAAAACGGGAAATCAGCGGCTGGACCCGGGGAGGACCTTCGGGGGACCCAACCGGCGAGGGCAGACGGACCTCGGGTGTGCGTCCCTGCAGATGCTACACACATGGAGGAAGTTGCAGTTAGGGTATGAGCAGACGGCACGGTTAAAATTATTGCAAATGGGCATGTTATTGAATACCTCCACCCGACGACCGCGGCGGTCCGTACGCAGGCCGCCAACAGAACCCCCAACAGAACCCCCAACAGAACCCCCAACAGAACGGGGCGCCGGCAGGGAGGGCAGAGAAGGCAGGCTAAATGGGACCGAAGGGCAGAGGGAACTGCGATGGCCGACGGCAGAGCAGGAGTGGCATGGGGCTGCGTGGGTCAGCATGACCAGGAGGTCAGTGTCCAGGATAGACCAGTCGATACGCACCCCCGACCGGGACAGGATGGCAGCAGCCTTAGTGGAAAAGGCGTTATGGTAACGGTAGTACAGGGACCTGCCGTACATGAGGCTGAGATCCACCACCAGGGCGAGGTAGGCGTCCAGCTCGACCCTACGCTCGAGGTAGACCGAGCAAAGAACATCCCTGAACACCCCAAAGGCTGCCACAAACTCGCCGACGGACAGGTCCCTGGACAGGCGGGGATCGGCGGAGCGGAAGACCGCAGTGAACTCCGAGGAGGAGGCCACCTGATGATCGACCGGGGGGGAGGGGAGCAGCAGGGAAACCAGACTAACGTGTTGCCCCTGCAGGATCTTAGCACGGAGCCTCGGGGAAATTGAAGCATGGGCCGGCATGTACGGCTGGCCTAAAGAGGGAGAGCATGAAGAAAAACAATTAAAGTCAGGACAGCACCAGGCAGCTCACGAGCACAGCCACCTCGATCACCAACCGACACAGAACATCCACAGTGCAAGCATTACCAACGTGACACGATCTAAACAGGTAAAACAACGCCAGTGCGACAGAATTTAAACAGATTAAACGTACCAAAGTCACTCAACAGGTCAAACGACGCCAGTGTGACAGAATTTAAACAGATTAAACATCTCTAAAGCTACACAAGGCGAAGGTTTGTGTAAAACAAACCAGCAAGACATGAAGAAACAACGGTGGAACAACAGTGCCATCTGCCTGGCAGAGCTATTCATTCATTCATTCAACCTTTATTTAGTCAGGTAAATCTTTTGAACCTCATGGGCTCATTTACGAAAGCGACCTGCTAAAACTAAAGAACAATGAACAGCAATGGTAGAATTTCCTTAAACAATAAACAATCAAACAATAAACAATAGAAAACAAAAGAGAGAGAAAAAAAATATATATATATATATATATATATATATATATATATATATATATATATATATATATACACATATATATATATATATATATATATATATATATATATATATATATATATATATATATATATATATATATATATATATATATATATATATATATATATATATATATATATATATATATATACATATATATATATATACATACATACACATTCCTCCTTTTAACAAAGTATCAAAAAACTAGCAAAACATTATAAGGTAGACGTATAAAATCAAAGACAGGAACAAATCTGCATTGGTTTTTGCCAGGATTCCAACAGATTCTGAAAACCATTTAGAGAAGTCAAGGTCGAGAGCTTCAGATCTTTTTGTAAGATATTCCATGAAGCAGGAGCGGAGTAGGAGAAGGCCCTTTTTCCAAGTTCAGTCCTCACTGACGGAACACTGCAGGTAATCATGTCCTGAGAGCGCACGCTGTAGCTGCACTCACGCAAAGACATGTAGGAGGAGATGTATGAGGGCAGCAGACCAAGAAGTGATTTGAAGATGAAAATGTACCAGTGGAAGAGTCTGCGTGAGGTTAATGATGTCCAGTTAACCAGTGAATACAGGGTGCAGTGGTGGGTACGATAATCACAACCAGTTATGAATCTTAGTGCACCATGATAGACAACATCCAACATCCGCAGGGTGCTTGTAGGAGCATTCATGTAGAGAATGTCACCGTAATCAATGGAGGGAAGGAAAGTCACAGATACAAGGCGTTTCCTAACATTCAGTGATAGACATGATCTGTTTCTGAAAAAGAAACCCAGTTTAACTTTCAGTTTCTTCACTAGGTTTTCCACGTGGAGTTTAAAAGAGAGATGTGAATCGATCAGGATACCCAGATATTTATAGGAATCAACAAACTCGATAGGTACACCATTAACACAACAAGCTAACACAACGCAGTTGCAGTACCACCGCCTGCGCACCAGACGGCGCTGCAGAACGGGCGAAAATCAACGAAGAAGAGCCGACCTAGCATTAGCAGCAGAGCTAGGAGCGGCGCAAGTCAGCGAACTGACCATGAAAAGATAAAAATGAGGCACGTCGAGGCAAAGCAGAACGACTGTGGACAAAGTAACGATACGTCTTACCCAGTGGAGGAGCGGAGCGGGCCTCGGCGAGAGTGAACGCCACGGGACCAGGCAGGGGAGCTGACTGACCCAACGATGCTGGAGCAGAGGGCTGACGCTGAGCGGACAGAGCCGAGACTGACCGGACGAGCTCGTTGAGCGAGGCGAGCAGCGCAGAGGACAGATGGACCTGCGGAGGCCGATCGGAACGCCGGCCGGGGAGCGGGGAGAGAGGCGGAGAGGAGGCCGGGGCACGGGCGGCCGGCGCAGGAGGAACGTAGCGGCTCGTGGAGGGGACCGGCTCCGGGTCCGGAGCGGGGGCACCGGAGGAACGGGGACGGCCCCTGCTGCGTTTGGCGGGAGGTGGAGACCGCTTCTTGGTACGCTTCCCGGACACGGGCGTCAGCTGCCGCGAAGGAGGCGAAGAGTCGCCAGATGGAACCAGCTCGGCGAGGGACTCCAGCTGGGCAGAGGTGAGACCGGACGCCGGGCAGATGCCCCTAGACTGCAGGTATGCAGACGGAGAGTAGGAAACGGGGCGCGAGGCGCGCCGAGAGCTCCGACGGGTGGGAGCAGGGGAAGGAGGACCAGCGGTGGCCGGGATGAGGACCGGGGAGTTCCCGGAGGCGCAGGAATCGACGTCAGACATGGCGAAGTCGAAAGTTGAAATTGAACGAGGGCGAAAGGTGAAATCGAAGACACGAGACGAGAACTAGACAAGCAGAACACGACTAGACTAGTAACGGGCAAACAGGAAGAGCTGAGGAAAGGGGTGCCTCATATCCAGGTGGACAATTGATGAGTGATTTGATACAGCTGTATCCAGGTGGACAGTTGAGTGATTCGATGCAGCCGTGAGTCCTGTCATTGTTGAATTTGCGTCTTCGACTTCATTTAAAAATTACAAGAAAACTGTATAACCCACCCTCCCAAACATAAATATTTATTTATGATTTATCCATTTGTTTAAAAGAGACAAAATAAAACAAATTCATCAGTAAGAAAACATTGAATGAAAAGAGAGCCGAAAGAAGAAAAAACATTCTTATATCACCCCATTATTTAAAAGAATATTTAAAATAACTTCAAACTAACAATCACGTAAATTAATCACTTCAATATCCACTTTAAAGCTAGGAATAAAATAAAACAAGTATTGTGTTAGCAGAATTTAATTGTCACTTTGAAACGTATCCAACATTAATAAAACTTACCTCAAGTTGCCTTTTTGGACATGCATGCATATTATATGTGTACACATTGCACTTGAGAGGAGATTATTACAGCATCATATAAAATCAATGATAATGTTGTTGATATCGGAACTGAATCAGTATTGGCCAATATTTAGATGTAAGCAAAGGTGGGCACCGCTAATTAAAAAATTAGTTCCACAATTTCTAAAACGCTTATTAATTTTTTTAGGTCCACAATTTCAAAAGCACAAATGTCTTATGAAAATTAGGGGAAGCTAATCTAATCCGCTATTTATATATATTATATATTATATATATTTATATATATATATATTTATATATATATATATATATATATATATATATATATATATATATATATATATATATTATATATATATATATATATTTATATATTATATATATATATATATATATATATATATATATATATATATATATATATATATTATATATATATATATATTATATATATATATATATATATATATATATATATATATATATATTATATATATATATATATATATATATATATATATATATATTTATATATAGCCGGCAGCGTTATCAATATTTGCACTACACTGCCAACTGAAAAGTAACAAAAATGATCCTAAAAGGATGAAATTACAAAAATCAAAGGATTTATTTAATACTTTACGTACATATATTCTATTCGGCCACGAAATTAACAAAAAATAGAATGATCTTTTAATCCCTAAAACCACGTTTAAATCTCAAATACACGGGTGTGTCGCCACCGCATTTATACATAAAAGTAACCCAAAATACATGAAACTAACAACTCGCCGTCGAATGGTCGACACAAAACACACAATAAACTCCTCCGGCCACGTTAATTTGGCTTGAAACAGCGGTGTTATTTACGGATTTCATTAGTAACCCAGCACTACCGGTGTAACAGGCAGACACAGTTAGCGTCTATAGGTAGTCAACAGATTTAATGAAAAGTAACTAAAATACATAAAAATAACGACTCACCGTCGAATGGTCATCACAAAACACACAATAAAATCATCCGGCCACGTTAATTTGGCTTGAAACAGCGGGTTATTTACGGATTTATGAAGACACCGAGCGCAGCCAGCTACAGAATTAGCCCCTGAGTTCAACTATGACCCGGAAGTTGTCAAGATGGAATAGTCCATTTTTAGTAGGGGGATAAAGAAATCGACCGTTTTTTATTGCGTATTTAATGATCGTTTTCATCGTAACTATAATTATTTTTATGTTAAATGTACATTAACAAGCATGAGCAATGTTAGTGATGTAGGTGACTGCACGGGGCGAGGCGGGGCCGG
>JBBPBX010089593.1:0-14271 GCA_038048925.1 Garcialebias charrua
GGATAGGTGCAGCGTCCACAGTGAAGCGGGCGCTGTACCGGTCTGTCGTGGTGAAGAGAGAGCTGAGTCAAAAGGCAAAGCTCTCAATTTACCGATCGACTACGTCCACTAGTGCTGGACGATAATTCAATAACGATAAATATCGCGATATACTTTTATTCAATAACGATGATATGAAGTTTAAGCATATTTTCGATATTTCGATAGGATTTTACAACTTTTTCTGACGTTTTTCTCTTTCTGTTCGGGTTGGAGCGGCTGCTTCAACAACCCGCCCGGACAGAAAAAGCTGTGACACAAAACGTGCGTGATGACGTTGTTGTTACGCAGCGCTCAGTCCAGCAGCAGGCGTTAGCGGTAGCAGGCTAAAAGCTAAGCTAGTCTCCAAAGCGCGTTAAGTTTTCGCTTCAAAACGAGTCAAACGAGTGCTCATGACCGTCAGAATGTGACTGAACAAAGTTTCACAAGCGAAGAGAAAGAGACGACATCACTGATGAGAGGAAAGACTAATTCGTCGGTGTGGACGTAGTTCGGTTTTACTGCAGGTCTCATCTGCAGCGAGTCTTACTCGGTTTGTGTTTATTTTTCAAAACGTGACAGAGTCGTTCTAACTAGCGGTGGAAACATCTATTCTAACTTGTTTAATCTGAAGAGTTTCCACTCGATAGAATATGATGAGTCAGAAGATGAAGAATAAAGTTTGAGCCAACGTTTCCCTGAAACTACGACGTAAACAAACAGCCCCAGCAGTGCTGCATGTTTTTTTTAATTGAAAATAAAACAGATTCATCAGAATAAAAAGAAAGAAAAACACTGAATGAAAAGGTGCAGAAAGACGAAAATAGTGTTATAATATCTGCCCCTTGTTTAAAAAATACAAAATAACTACAAACAACAACCTTCACTTCACCTGCATCACACCTTCCCAACAACTTTGATTTAATCATCTTTTAAAACATATAAATAGTTTTATAAATGTTTATGATGATATCAAGTCAACACAATCCTGTTTCCTGATTTAAAACTCAGCTCCTTCACACTAGTTCTAAATGAAGATTTTACAAACATTTACATTCCCTTCAGGGTTTAATAACTTTTTAAACAAAGTGTAATTGAATATTTGGGGGTAATATTTTTTTTAGTTTTATACATGACTTGTAAAATACTATGTTAACCAAATCATAACATTTTAATAATTTCAATTGATGAAATAATATATTTGTTGGGTGACCATAGCACTTCCTAATAATAATTCTTACAGCTCTTTTTAGTAAAATAAAAATAGGATTTGTAAAAGTTTTGCATGCTTTTCCCCAAACTTCAATACAACAGATTAAATATGGAACAATCATTACATTATACAATATATTCAAAACTTTGTCATTCAAAAACTATTTTACTTTATACAATAATGTAATTGATTTTGTTATTTTTATTCTTAAGTAATTTCCATGAGATTTCCATGTCAGCTTCTCATCAATAACTATACCCAAAAGTTTTATTTAATTAACTATGAATTTCAATGCTGTAAATTTTAAAGTTCTTGTTTAAAGTTAAAACTATTAATATTGACACAGTTGAGAATTTTATGCCGAGAACGTTCATGCTCAATAATCCAGGTACCAAATCCAATACCTGTAATTCTCAGTTGGGTCATCTGGAAACTGGATGGAGGGTGAAACGTTTCTATAAAAAACTGTCCATGACCCGACAGAATTATTGGGTTGAGAATTTTATGTTTATTTGATGGTGATTTCCATCTTTTTGGAGGCTAAATACAAATACAAGGTGAACATCAATTTATTTGTATAGTTTATAGTTTTTTTTAGGCTTTTATATTGTTTATATCGATATCGAATTATATCGATATCGACCGAAATTAAGAACTATATCGTGATAAAAATTTTGGCCATATCGTCCAGCCCTAGTTCCCACCCTCATCTATGGTCATGAGCTTTGGGTTATGACCGAAAGAACAAGATCTCGGATACAAGCGGCTGAAATGAGTTTTCTCCGCAGGGTGGCTGGACTCTCCCTTAGAGATAGGGTGAGAAGCTCAGTCATCCGGGAGGGACTCGGAGTAGAGCCGCTGCTTCTCCACATCGAGAGGAGCCAGTTGAGGTGGCTCGGGCATCTGGTTAGGATGCCTCCTGGACGCCTCCCTGGTGAGGTGTTCCGGGCATGTCCCACCGGGAGGAGACCCAGAGGAAGACCCAGGACACGCTGGAGGGACTATGTTTCTCGGCTGGCCTGGGAACGCCTTGGGATTCCCCCGGAGGAGCTGCTCCAAGTGGCTGGGGAGAGGGAAGTCTGGGCCTCCCTACTTAGGCTGCTACCCCCGCGACCCGACCCCGGATAAGCGGAAGAAGATGGATGGATGGATGGATGATTTGATGTTTATTCATTCATTTTAAAAGAACAATACAAAACAGTTTCATCAGATACAAGAATACAAGTAGGATAAAATGAAAGGAGCAGAAAGAAGATGAAATCTTATTATATCTGCCCCTCATTTCACAGTTTGTTCAAACAATAATAACCTTCAAACTATATCACAAAATGAATAACTCTACTTAATTTTTCTAACTGTACAGGTAGTCCCCGACTTACGAGCGAGTTCCGTTCCTCCGAGGCGCTCGTAAAGCGAAAATTCGTAACTTGGAACGGCCGCCACGTGTCTCGTAAGTCCGGAATTTCGCTCGTAAGTTGGAACGGTTTTGCTAGCGCGACTACAAACACTCGTTTTTCATCGAAAAACTGCTTATGAGTGCATAAAAATGATCGGAAACGTGTGTCCACATGTTTAGCTAACGAACTGTGGTGAAAAAACACAGAAAAACTCAGTATTTTTTGCGTTTTTTCCAAAAATTTGCCAGCTCGTAAGTCCGGATCCTCGTAAGTAAGAGCGCTCGTAAGTCGGGGACTACCTGTAATACACAAACTACATCACAAAATGAATAACTACTTAATTTTTCGAACTGTAATACACAAACACACTAAGCTACATCATATATAGTTTTTGAGCAAGTCCTTTTTGACCTTTTTCTTAAATGTATTCATTGATTTTGCATTTTTAACATCACTCTCCAGAACATTCCACAGATAATATAATAAAAGAACAATACCTCTTCTTGAACGGTTGAATCTCTCACTAATCATTAGGGCAGGGCTTTGCTCCAGGTCTTGTTATCAGTTTTAGTTTTTTCTAGGGGTGCACCGATTTCAATTTTCTGGCCGATCACCGATTTTTAGAAAGTCTGACCTGCCGATTCCGATTTTCCGATACCGATTTTCAGGTGTGAAAAGGTCAAAATGTACCTTAAATTTTCCAATCTTACTTTATTGTAAACGAAGTTTAACCATAAAAAAAATCAGTTCTTTTTACTCTTTCACTTGTTACATTTTAAAAAACAAAACAAAAAAAGATAATGCAGCATGTGTAACATTTTCAAGTCAGTGGGTAATAAGAAATAACACTCGCACAGGTAAGTTTGTCCTCACAGACTTATTCCAGTCACTTTTTCATTAGTGGCAGGTTTTTCTTGATGAACAAAAGCATTTCTGCTTTGTCACCAGACAGGCGACTTCTTTTCTCATCTACTACATGTCCAGCCAACTAAACAGGCGCTCGCTTTCAATGCTTGTGCATGGGGCAGAGAGGTAGGTTCAGGCAAGATGAGGGAAACAATTTTCATTGATCCTCCAGTAGACCAATGGGTCCTGGCCCCTTTCGACAGGAAAGAAACAGGTAGTTCTGTACCTGCATAGCTGAAGGGCTGGCCAGCTGCTGCTCCTTTTCAATGTTCTCCTTTAAGATTTCATCTTGAACTGCAAACAGTAGACTACACCTTTTTGCTGCAGATTCATCGATGTCAGGAGGCCCCACTTCAGAGAATGTTCCTGCAGCAGGTGTGCATCTGGTCCCCCACTCTGCTGAGAAGTAGTGATTCTTGTACCTTGTTTTGCATAAACAAAGAAAGATCAGAGTCAGAGAGTCTTTATTGTCATTTGCACCGCATGTGGTACATGAGATGAAAACGAGATTATGTACACGAGGTCCCAGTTACATCCAACAACAATGAAAGAGAAAAACAGTAATAACATCTAGAACTAACTAAGAAAAGCATCAACTAGTAATACACTAAGCCTAATATAGTGGGAATAAACAGCAGCACGAACATGAGTTTGTATGAGCAGATGGTCACAGATGAATACAGCAACAAGAAAACAGATCAGCATCAGCATGATGTGATATTTTGCAGTGTTTATTTTTTATTTTATTTTTTTATTTATTCATGAGTCTAACAGCCTCAGGGTAGAAGCTGTTCCTCAGTCTAGTGGTTCTACATTTGATGCTCCTCAACCTCCGTCCTGAGGGGAGTGGGGCAAAGAGTGAGTGTGCTGGGTGAGTGAGGTCTTTCATGATGCAGGTGGCTCTTTTCCTGCATCTGGAGGTGTAAATGTCTGTGATGGTGGGGAGACTGACTCCAACAGACTTCTGTGCAGCCTTCACCACTCTCTGCAGAGCTTTCCTCTCTTCAACTGTGCAGCCTCCATGCCACACGTTGATGCTGGAGCACAGGATGCTCTCCACTGCACACCTGTAGAAGGAGGTGAGGACTGGGCTGCTCAGACCAGCTCGTCTCAGCCGTCTGAGGAAGTAGAGTCTCTGATGACCTTTCTTGATCAGGCTGGTGGTGTTGTTGCTCCAGCTGAGGTTATCATTCATGTGTACACCCAAGTATTTGTAGCTGGAGACCACTTCCACTGCAGACCCACCTATTTTCAGTGGGGCATGGTTGTGTTTGTTCCTTCTGAAGTCCACAATCATCTCCTTTGTCTTCTTCACATTCATGTGAAGATTGTTCTCTTTGCACCAGCTCTCCAGGTGTTCCACCTCCTGTCTGTAGCTGGACTCATCATTGTTTGTAATGCATCCCACCACCGCTGTATCATCTGCAAACTTAACAATATGACAGCCTGGAAGTGTGGCTGTACAATCATATGTGAGCAGAGTGAACAGAAGGGGGCTCAGCACACATCCCTGAGGAGAGCCAGTGCTAAGGGTTATGGTGGAGGAGGAGAAGTTGTGGATCTTCACGGACTGTGGTCTGTCTGTTAAGAAGTCTAGTACCCAGTTACAAATAGAGGGGCTTAGTCCAAGTGTAGATAGTTTGTCTATCAGAGTTTGGGGGATCATGGTGTTGAAGGCAGATGTGAAGTCCACAAAGAGCAGACGCACGTATGAGTCCTTCTGATCCAGGTGGGTGAGAGCAGTGTGGACCACGGAAGAAATGGCGTCCTCTGTTGATCGGTTCTCACGGTATGCGTATTGATGAGGGTCCTCATTGATGTTGACGGTTGCCTTGATGTGGGACATGACCAGTTTCTCAAAACATTTAGCGACTATCGGGGTGAGGGCCACCGGTCTATAGTCATTCAGACCAGTCACTGTGGAGCTCTTTGGGACTGGGATGATGGTCGCGGTCTTCAGGCAGGTGGGAACTAACTCCAGTGCAAGTGAGGTGGTGAAGATGTCAGCCAGCACCTCACAGAGCTGGTCCGCACATTCCTTCAGAACTTTCCCTGGGATGTTGTCTGGTCCGGTTGCTTTATGAGGATTAATCTTTCTGAGACTGCCTCTCACTTCTGCTGCGGACACCCTGAGATGCTCTTCATCTGGTGATGAGGTGAGTCTGGTGCTAGCAGGTCTGTTTGGATCATCAAAACGTGCATAAAACTTATTGAGGGCATCAGGCAGAGATGGGTCCCTGGGGCATTGTTTGTTTTTGCCTTTGTAATCTGTTATGCATTTAATACCCTTCCACATGCTCCGTGGGTCTTGTGAGGTGAACTGTCCCTCGATCCTCTGTGCATACGTGGCCTTGGCCTTCTTAATGCCATCCTTCAGTTCATTCCTGCTTTTCCTCAGCTCCACTTTATCTCCTGACTTGAATGCAGTGTCTCTGGCTGCTAACAAGGCGTGAACTTCTCTATTTAACCAGGGTTTCCGGTTTGGGTAGGATTTCACATATTTTTTTATGGATACATTCTCAGAGCATGTACTGATGTAACCCAGGACTGAGGAAGCATACAGTTCCATGTCCACTGAACTTCCATCAGTAGCTGCTTCCCTGAAAACAGACCAGTTTGTCCTCTCAAAACAGTCTCTCAACAAGGGGGAACTATCTTGAGGCCAGATTGTTATTTGTCTTTGTTCCGGCTTGGACCGCCTGAGTGGAGGGAGTTCTCTTGGCGCCAGGATCAGAGACTCGTGGTCTGAAGCTCCGAGCGCTGGGCGTGTCTTCGCCGTGTATGCCCCCTTTACATTTGTAAAGACTTGGTCGAGTGTTTTATCTCCTCTCGTAGCTGCGAAGACGTTCTTATTGAAGGCTGGGAGGGACATCTGAAGATCAACGTGATTGACGTCCCCGCAAACAATGAAAAGCCCCTCAGGATATTTACACTGCAGCGAGGTGAGTAAGTCATGAATCTCTCCCTGGGCGTCATTAGCATTAGCATCAGGGGCTATGTAAATAACGCTGATTAGAATTACAGAATAGTCACGTGGCATGTAGTGCGGGCGACACCTAACTGTGATCAACTCCACGGCAGCTGAACAAGCTCTTTTTATCACAGCACAGTTCGTGCACCAATCTTTGTGTACGTAAATACAAACACCGCCACCTCGCGTTTTCCCCGTAGTCTCGATGCACCGGTCTGTTCTGAAAAAGAGCCGGTCGTCCAGCTCGTAAACAGAGTCAGGAGTGTCCTCAGAAATCCATGTTTCCGTAAGACAAAGCACAGAACATCTTCTCATCTCCTCCGACGTGGTTACCCTCAAACGAAGTAGATCCATCTTGTTGTCGAGCGAGCGAACGTTAGACAGAAAAAGAGCCGGCATCGGGGGTTTACCGGTTTTAGCGTCTGCCCGCATTCTCGTCATAATTCCTGCACGACAACCTCTCTTCTTTTCACGAGAGCATCGCTTTCTTTTCTTTCCCCTGGATCGCATCTGTTTCCAGAAGGACGTTCTTAGCAGCTCCAATCTTCCGAGCTCTGATTTGAGTTCGTTGCTGATTTCAGCTGTGCCCTGTGGTAAATCCGCTCCGATTCTTAACAGTTCAGTTCGGCTGTAATTCACCCGCAAAAAACGCGCAGAGTCAGGTACAAAAACACTATTAAAATTACTAAAAACTAGAGATGATCCGGGAACTCGTGAAGCTGCGGCTGCACTGAGCGCGGCCATCTTGGTTAAGAAAGATGGGTCAATCATTGTGTTTTGTATACATTAAAAGTTTTTTTAAATTGCATGTAAATAAAGAAATGCATATAAATGCATTTCTTTATTTACATGCAATTTTAAAAAACATTTAAATTAAAAATAAACATTTCTTGATTGAAATTTTCAATTAAGAAATTTTTATTTTAAATTTAATTTAAATGTTTCTTGAAATATAGCAGTAGGTTGTAATTGTGATTAAATAGAATATTCACAGTTACTTACCTTGGATCCAGAATAGTATTCAAGCTGTACAGAAGCTAATGCAGCATCTTTTCACAACAGCCTCCCTCCAGCAACTTAGTTTTGGTTTTACCCACACCACGGTCTGTGCTGGCTGGCTTACCTCTCCGTTTGAGTGCAGTGATGGCTGGGATTACAGTTTAAGAGTACTTGATTACTGTACGTTCGAATTATCCACTGTGCAGTAAAACTTAACATGGATATTAAACTTACATCAGAAGTCCAGATGTCTGTTGTACAGCTGAGAGTATTTGGATTAGCTTTTAGCAGGCTGCGGGTGTCTCTCAGAACGTGGCCGAACATCTCCGGTAATGCAGCATCAGAAAAATATCTCCAACTCGGCATATTTAATTGTGAGCTCACGTGCTCCATCAAGCTTCTAAAACCTTGGTCCTCAACGACTGAAAAGGGCTGGTCGTTTAATGCCATGAACTCCATCACTTTCCTCGTGGTAGCTTTGCTCTTTTCGTTGCTCATAAAAGTTAACAGCAGCACACCGACTGGCTCTTTGATAGCGCTAGCTTAGCATTAGCTTAGCTTGGTTGCTCGCTTCAAACGTTGCACACTTGGCTGCGTGGTGATTTCTTAAATAGCGAACAAGGTTTGTTGTATTAAAGGTTTTGGTTGTGGCTCCACCACGACTTACTTCGGCTTTACACAAGTTGAGATCTTTTGCTCATTTTAAAATAGTAGAACTTCCAAACAGACAACATGGCTGCTCCGGGTTGCCTGTGTTGACCATAGACATACATTATATATAGATATCTATGGTGTTGACTGTGTACTTGGGTGCATGTGCAGACGTGACCTGGTGGGCGGTCTATATAAGATATCTATGGTCAGCCCCCTCTCCGCCCCCCTCCCCTCCACCCCCTCGCTCACAGCAGAGAAAAAAGGGACAGCGCTGATTTTCAGACTTTTGCGGCGATGGTGGATAAAATCGGCTTCTCATTTATTAACGATCGGCCGATCGCCGATTTCCTCAAAATAAGGAAATCGGGGCCGATCGATCGGCCGGCCGATTTATCGGTGCATCCCTAGTTTTTTCATAAAGTTCTGCACTTTTTGAGTGATGGGTGTTCGTAGCGAGGATCAATAACTTTAAAGCCTACGCATAATAACAACATTCAGACAGAGATTCAGATATTTAAAAACTCACAGTTTGTGTTATTGCTCTGGACTGATATGATTTACCTGTCTGATAAAAGTAGTTTAAATGCAGCTGTTCTTATTAGCGCTGTTGCAAGCTGCTCGTTCACATTCCGATGACGTAGTTTCAAGCGCGTTCACGTGAGACGTGCTGTCTGCTGCAGAGCCAGTCTCTTCATGAAACAAAGTCCACACACACAGCTTTGAATGTGCGCGCCGCTCGTCTTTTAACAAGAAACGTTCCCCAAACAGGAGACCGCAGTGAGAAGCTAACGGCTAAAGGCTGAGCGAGCTGCGCATGCTTTGCGATAATAGCTCCGTGCTGAAACGCGCCCAGGAAATGTTGTTCCGCGGCGCATATATTAACGTTCAATGAGTGAAAAAATAACCGAAACGGTACGTAGGTGGACCGAACCGAACGTGCCGAACCGAAACGGTTCGGTATACCCACTTGAACCGTTACATGCCTACTACCTACCACAGGTAGTCAAAGGAGTTGAGATCCAAGAATCCCACACCAATGATGCTGTTCTGTCCCCTTGGACGGAGAAATCAGCAATCAGCCAAGCTTTCTATGGAGCCTTGGTTCAAAGGCAGTTGAGTCTAGAAATGGAAAAAAAGCCTTCTGCTTTTCATTAGACGCCAACAATAAACAGGTAATGACCGCAAAAGGGATCATTGACCTGAAACTGAACTGGAACCAACGAGAACTGGCCCACCCGTTCCTCATGGAACTTACCACATGCAACCTACATAGGTTCTGACATTTTGGTAAGATTAGGTGTCCAAGTGAACATCAACAACAATGTGCTGTGGTCACTAGACACAGCCACAAAGGATTCTCCTGTGCTAACCACAGAGAACCTTAAGGCTGGAAAGACTATCCCAGAGGTCTGCCAGGTTGCTAATAGCCATAACACCGCAGTACCACCTCAGGTTATGAAAAAACTGGTGAAGATTCACATCATGAAAGGACAAGCTATTAGCCAAAAACAAGCATACTGTATTTTCAACCATCTCCTATGTTTTTCAACTTAGGACTGTCCATGGAGGCCACATGCCAAGTGACCCTCGACTACAGAACCACGTCTGTTGCTGTGTGCAACACAGGCACAGAAGAGGTACTGATCCCAAAAAACACACAGCTAGGATGGTTGATCTCTACTGATTTTCATGATTTTGAACTAAGCATTCCATTCCTGGGAGGACTCCCAGAAAACTTGATCACAAGTCAACACACAGGGCAAGTCTTGTTCACAAAACCAACACAGGCCATAGCTCTTTTCTCCCCAAATGAGTCCGACCATGACACAGTCAACGGGCTCGGTTTCAACCAAGGAGAAATCCTAGGCCCTCAAACTTATAGTGCCCTACCTCTACACAGGTTTTACGACACTGAAAGGGACTCACTGGAGCTCCCCAAAGAACAAGAACCCCTCTCAATTGCTTCACAGATTGAACAGGTGATCGCCCAAGCCGACACCCTGAAAACTGATGAAGAAAGGGACAAACTTCGCCAAGTTTCTCTTAAAATATGAGAAATCATTCTCAACTGACTCGATGGATTGTGGGTTGACCACGCTCGACACAGTGAGCATCCCAACCCCGCCCAATGCTCCGCCTGTATTTGTCAGACTATACAAGATTCCTCTAGCAGCACATCAACCTATCAGGGAAATCATTGATGACCTGTTAGAAAACGGTATCATCCGATACTGTAACAGCACTTACTCTGCACCTTTATACAAGATACAAGAAGGTTTATTAACATTGCATCAATTTTCACCGATACAGCGTAAATATGTAGTTACAGTCATCCAGGAGAGAGAATGAGTGCAAAAAGCTGCAGCTCAACAAAACACATGACATGTTTATCAACACATGATATGCTTATAGCGCGGCCGCTCTCATCTGTCCCCAGATGAAGGTCAAAGGCAGGAAAACAGGCAAAGACACGGGGTTTTACAGCGTTGATATTAAAAAAAGATGAATCACGTTTTGTCTTCAAGACACCGCGTGATCCAGTAAAAACCATATCAAAAAGCACATTTAGTTACAATAACAAATTGAGAGACGGCAGGCAAGGAGATAGAGTCTGTGAGTAACTTCAGACAAACACAAGTTCAGCAGATGTGCAGCTGGGCGTTATCTGAGGCTGCACAGAAATCTCTGGGGGGGGGGGAGGGCAGCAGGTCTCTTCAGCTCCACACTCCCAGGAGAATGGCTTCCGACAGCCTTCTTTTTCAAGGACATGTGCAGAAGCCAGATAATAGTCTTGTTTGTTATCCAATAGACCACAGTGTTCTTTTCCACTGCCGCCATCAAGTCTGTGGTGCTGTTTCATGGCCAAAAAAATCCAAATAATATGTGGTCCCGCTCTATGAACCCCCATCTGTCCCTTGATTGATCCGGGGTGGCTGTAAACAAGTCCCAAAGCGCCCTGCAGGTCCGCGGTGGTCCACCACCGCTCCAAGCGAGCGATTGAGCTCATACAACAGCTGGGATGAGGAGCTCACGGCCCGGTTCAGAGAATTTTGCTGATCAGGTAGTGTCGACAGCGCGCTGATAGCTGCCGAAGCCTCCCTCAGCTTCCAGTAACAGACAACTCCGCTTACGCCAAAAAACAGAGCAGTTGCTACCAATATTCCAATAATCCACAAATCCTCCACGTCTTCGACACTTAAGACGGTCAGACACATGGGCTGCCACTGACCCCACGAGTCCAGCACGTATCCAGCCGCGTGTGTGTCGGAGGGACAGACAGCTTCTCCTGGCACGGTCCGCTTCGTGGAAAAAATCTTATCCATTGAAGAAACAGCCCAATTAATTAATTCCATATTGGTTCGAGTGAGCGCTGAAGGGTTGCAGACGAGACGAAAAGCAAGCAGGGAGTAGGAAAAAACTTATGACCAGTGTTAAAACCAAATGGTAAGTGGAGACTTACAATAGACTACAGAAAGCTAAACAAACAAGTTTCTTTATCCAGGTGGCCTATGACTCCGCTCCAACAGAAACTGCCCAAGGTCACAATGGTAAGGACTTTTCGACCCTCAACGTCGCCTCTGGTTTTTGGACCATCCATGTGTGCGACGAGGACCAATACAAACTAGCTTTCACTTTTGGTGACCGACAATACACCTTCAACAGGTGTCCCTTTGGCTACGTTAATTCACCTGCAGAGTTCAACATCTTCCTGAACAAAGCATGTCCAGACGCCCACGGGCGTGGGACACTGATTTACGTGGACAATGTCCTTTTGAGGCAGCCAACACTGGACTCACATTTGGCTGAGATCGACCACGTTCTGAATCAACTAACAACTGCTGGTGCTAAGATATCACTGTCAAAATGCCAATGGTGCAGAACCAAGGTGGACTACGTTGGCCTACTTGTAGGTCCAGACGGAGTACAACCACAGCTGACTCGCACCCAAGGCCTCGACAATCTCAAAGTCCCCACCAATCTCAAAGAACTACAAAGTTTTCTGGGCGTGTGTAACTACTCGAACCAATTCATAGAAAACTATGCGGACCTTGCGAAACCACTGACTGAACTCCTAAAGAAAGACGTTCCATTTGTCTGGACTGACAAACAGCAGCAGGCAATGGACGCTCTTATAAACAGGATCAAGTCAGCCCCATGTTTAGTCTACCCAGACTACAACAAAGAGTTTTACTTGGAAGTGGGCTTCTCAGCTCATTGCATAAGTGCAGGTCTGTACCAAATACACGACAGAGACAAACGTGTAGTAGCCTACGCCAGCAAGACGATGGCAGGCCCCGAGTTGAGATTCTCAGACTGTGAGAAAGCTCTGCTGACCACAGTGTGGGCAGTAAAACATTTCTCCAGCTACATTGGTGGACAGAAAATCATTGTTGAGACACAACACCAGCCAGTGACATTCCTAAACAGCCAACGCATCAGAGACGGTGTGGTAACAAACTCACATGTTACAACGTGGCTCATGGCGCTTCAAAGTTTTGACCTAGAAATCTGCTATGGTCTAAAACAAGAAGTCTCATTTGGGTACTGACTTGGCGATCTGCCAAAAATGTGCACAAGATGTGCCAGCCACCCAACCGCCAGCTGAGGAAAAACCCTTAGTAACTGAGGACCCAAATCACCACTTCTTTGTAGACAATATCTGCAAGGATATGACAACATTGTACGTGGATGGATCTTCATTCCGCCCCGACAATGTCTGCAGGGCAGGTGTTGGTGGGGTCCTCCTCCAAGACCAAAAACCGGTCACTTTCAGTTACAATTTAGGTTCTCAGACTTCTCAGTACGCTGAGATTGCTGTAATCCTAATAGCTTTCCAGTTGGTAGTAGAACGCTCCGTCAAGACGCTAGTCATCTGCACGGACTCTAACTACGCTCGTTTAAGTTTCACATGCCATCTTGCTCACTGGAAACAGAACGGTTTTTTCACAAGCGACAGGAAAGTGGTCAAACACAAAGAGCTTTTCATAGCGTGTGACCACTTGGTGACATCATACGACTTACAGATTTACTGGAAGAAAGTTCCAGGATATTCAAGAGTCCCAGGTGATGACATTTACTACAATGACCTTGCAGATTCCTTAGCCAAGGAAGGAGCCGATGAAGGCCCTCTGTGGTCTTTCGACCCTTCCTGGTTAATTAAGACTCCTTCAACATGACCTACAGTTGAGGTAATGGCAGTCACACGTGCACAGGCTGCAGCCAGACCTGCTGACAACACAGTCTCTGTACGACCCGCACTGACTTACCCAGACATCATCCAACTGCAGAAGTTAGACCCTGCATCAATTCCGTGATACTGTACCTGACTGACCCAAACAAAAAATACTCCGTCCAAAGACCAACTGGATTCCGATCCAGACCTTAAAGTCCTCTATCAACTGCGCAAACAGCTGAAACTAATCAAAGGCATCCTAACTTTTGCTCATGGACCAGCGTCCTCACCAGTGTTCGTGGTTCCCCATGGCCACAGGGGGGTGATGTTAGTTCATGCCCATGATTTTCCATCCGCAGGACACAAAGGGAATAATGCCACGCTGAAGGCATTGAAACAAATTGCCTATTGGCCTGGTATGAAAAAGGATGTCAAAGATTACATTGAAAGGTGCTTGGTCTGTGGCCAGTTTCAGCTAACCAGACCACTCCACCGAGCACCACTGCAAAGCAGAGGCATTGCATTTCCATGGTCTGACATCCAGTTCGACTGGTTTGGACCACTAACTAAGAGCTCTATAGGAAACAAGTATTTCCTCATAGTAACCTGCACATTTACCAAATGGGTAGAATGCCTACCAGCCCCTAACGACATAGCACATACCACTGCTATGTTGTTAATGAATCATGTATTCTCAAGGTTTGGACTTCCCCTCAGGGTGAACTCAGACCAAGGTACACATTTCACAGGCGAAGTGATGAAAGAAATGTGGAAGACGCTAGGCGTCAAAGCCGATTTCCATATTGGCTACCACCCACAAGCTTCAGGACAAGTAGAGAGAGCAAACAGAACTGTGGTGAGTATTTTGAAGAAATACGTAGCCGCAAACCACAAGGACTTTGACATGAAACTTCTCTGGTTGTCATGGCCATTAAGGCCA
>JBBPBX010089594.1:0-14271 GCA_038048925.1 Garcialebias charrua
AAGAAGAGCTGGAAAAGAACACACAACCAAAGTGGATGAGCTTGTTTCTTTTTTGAACATTCTGCTTTGTCTGTGGCTTTTTCAGCCACAGACAAATGTTCATATACAGTATATATATATATATATATATATATACAGTATATATATATATATATATATATATTATATATATATATATATGTGTGTGTGTATATATACACATATATGTATATATATTGTATATACATACATGTGTACACATACAAACATATGCGTGAGTATATATATATATATACACACACACGTGTTTATATATATACATACATGTGTGTATATATACACATATATGTACACATACATACATAATATATACTGTACATACATATATATTTATATATACAGTACATACATATACACATATATACATATATATATATATATATATATATATATATACATATACACATATATATATATATATATATATATATATATATATATATATATATATATACATATATATTTATATATACACACATTGATGATGGTGGAGTACACTACTTTGGACAAAACTGAAAGTGGCATGCATCCTAAAAAATCTGCGCCGCTCCATTGTCCCAGTTGATCAACAAGTGTGTTCCAAACTAAAACATTTGTAATATAAACTTAACAATATGTAATCAATCAATTCCAATCAAAATATCAAAGCAACTTTATTTAAATACTGTAAATGTTACATGTCAATAAAATTGTAACAGTTTTAAAAAATGAAAGATTGGTGTTATTTGTAGAAACAGAAAAACATATTACTAAATCTGCAGTTATGTATGAAATATGAACTTAAAATATCATCACTGGAATCTTAACCTGTTGTTCCAAAACATGTAACAATAATTAAAAGTAAAATTTGGCCAATAGCTCAGGTAAAAATGCTGACCTGTAGAACATTTCTACATTTTTCACTGCTTCTGTAAAGAACTCACCATCAGACACAATCCTCTGTGAATAAAGTCATCTGACCCAGAACTAAAGTTCTTTAGTTTGTAGCAGGTCGCTTTTGTAAAAGAGTCCACGAGGCTCAATGAGATTTACCTGACTAAATAAAGGTTGAATGAAAAACACCATGAAGTCACAGTACCCCTGCTCCGTCACAAACTGAGCTTGTATGACATCTGCTGAGTTCATAGGACCTGTTTGTGTTGTCAATGCAGGACTGTTTTTTTTTTTTACTGAGGCACCGAGGACATCTTTGGCACAATGTGGACAAGGTGCAGGAGAGCAGAGCATCAGGAGAAGCTCTGAGGTCTGTTCGGCTGCAGTTGATGTGTAGTCTGGAGTCACAAGATCAGATCCTGATGCAGCAGTTCAGCGATGGCTTCATATGTCTGGCTGGCTGTTTTCACTGCCCCATCTGACAAACAACACAAAATTATTGTTATAATCTCCTCTAAACATCATTGTCCTTTGCTTTTATCTGTAATTTTCAAAGTTTGGAGTGTTTCTGTCATGGCATACTTGCTTTACAGTGCAGTGACTTGTCCCATCCTTCTCCAAGGACACCCACGGCTAGAGGATCTTTACACAGGAACTGACTGATTAACCTGAAATAAATCACATTACACATTAATACAGGCCTATAGGCCTAAGTGACAAATTTATGGATTTTTCCCCATATTTATAAACCATTTTTGGACTGAGATATGACCGTTTCCATTTATTCTGACTGAACCAAATCACACCAAAAACAAAAACAGAAGTAACATGTATGGCATGAAGTTGGCGGTTGTATCACGTAATATGAAAACGTGGCTTTATTGAATCTGTTTTATCCTTTTCCTTGGTTTCATGGTTTGGTCACACTACAGTGAGAGGAAAGAATTCCCTTCAGCAGATTGTTAAGCTGTCATCTAAACTGACCGGAGGAACCCTAACCTCAGTAACATCCATGTATGTTAGTCAGGTACAGAGGATAGCTTCTTCTGTTTTAAAAGATGTCCTTCATCCCCTGTATGGAGAGTTTCAGCTTCTTCCCTCTGGTCGGAGGTTTTTAGTCCCGAAATGTAGGACAACACGTTTTAAAAATAGCTTTGTTCCCACTGCTGTTACTGAAATGAACAAACGGAATAACGTTGAAGCTTTTAGTGGTTAAATGTTTTTATTTTTCATTTTACATATGATTTGGGGAGCCTTAACACTGTTATGTGCAACATTATCTGTTTATAGTTTCTTTTAAGTGTTTTTACTAAATGTTTTTACTGTTTTTATTTGTGTGTGCGCATGGATGGATGTATGCTTTGTACCACTGCAAACCACATTTACCCTTGGGTATAAATAAAGTAACCTGAACCTGAACCTGAACCTGATAATGATAAATTCAAAAAAGTTCAAGACAAAAACAACTGGACTTTATTTATTATACTATGCTTTAGACTATTTTTTTCCTTCCTTGCACTTTTTAGAATTTACCATGTCCTGGATGACTGAGAATCTTCACTCGCTATTATCGACTCAAACGGCCTGCCATATTCCACATTCTGCTCTGCTTCGAACCTTGAAAACAGCTGCCAACTCGGCGAATTAGACCATTAAAGTGCATTTATTAAGCAAATGATAGACTCAGACACACCTCCTCTGCTACAATTTCGAGCTAACAAATATTGTTTATGTGATTTTCTTGTTATATTTCAGAGAAACGAGCCGTTCCGCCATCTTTTTTTTTTCTTTTTTTTCTAAAATCCTCTCGGCTGTTGCCTAAAGTCAGTCTCTGAAACGGTCTTTCCGCAGTCCAAAAAAGCTAAGAAACAGTTGCATGACTCACTGGAAATATGCTTAAAGTTAGAAAACACTCACCTGCGCAGACACCTCTTGAAAAATCTTTTCATTGCACGTCACTCCATCCAGCTCCCTCTGAATATTTTCATCGGCCAGCAAATACAGAAAAGCCTGAACCTCCGCGTTTGACCACGGTTGTGACATAATTATTAGCCTGTGTTAATTCTCAAAAATGTGCTCCTCCAACTTGTTGTTCTAGAGTTTGGCGGGATAGCAGTTTGCATTTCCTGGAAGACTGAATCTTCTTCTTGGCGGATTGCAAACAATGTTCAGGTGCATACGCCACCTACTGGAGAAGACTGAATCTCCGCCCTCCGACCTAGGACTACGCCCCCTGACCAATCAGTGACCACACTGTGCTGATGTCATAACTGGACCCAACAAGAACCAGACCTTTGTACCTCAGTGAGGCAGGCACCAAAATAGGACCGGTTTCACGTGAACAGGACCCTGTGGGTACACCCCATAACTAGTTGTTAACTAGTTACGAACGAGCCCGAACGAGCGCGAACAGGACCTGTTGATAAGAGGCATTAAACTCCTCCACTTGGGGCAGGACCTCATCCCCGACCCGGAGAGGGCATGCTACCCTTTTCCGGCTCAAGACCATGGCCTCGGATTTGGAGGAACTGATCCTCATCCCGGCCGCATCACACTCGGCTGCAAACCGCTCCAGCGAAAGCTGTAGATCACGATCTGATGAAGCCAATAGGACCACATCATCTGCAAAAAACAGAGAAGCGATTCTAAGGCCACCAAAACGGATCCTCTCAACACCTTGGCTGCGCCTAGAAATTCTGTCCATAAAAGTTATGAACAGAATCGGTGACAAAGGGCAACCTTGGCGGAGTCCAACTCTCACTGGAAACGAGCCTGACTTACTGCCGGCAATGCGGACCAAGCTCTGACACCGGTCATACAGGGACCTAACAGCCCATATCAATGGGCCTGGTACCCCATACTCCCGGAGTACCCCCCACAGAACCCCCCGAGGGACGCGGTCGAATGCCTTTTCCAAGTCCACAAAGCACATGTAAACTGGTTGGGCAAACTCCCACGCACCCTCCAGGACCCTGTTGAGGGTGTAGAGCTGGTCCAGTGTTCCACGACCAGCACGAAAACCACACTGCTCCTCCTGAATCCGAGGTTCGACTATCCGACGGACCCTCCTCTCCAGAACCCCTGAATAGACCTTACCAGGGAGGCTTAAGAGTGTGATCCCCCTATAGTTGGAACACACCCTACGGTCCCCCTTTTTGAATAGGGGAACCACCACCCCAGTCTGCCAATCCAAGGGAACTGCCCCCGATGTCCACGCGATATTGCAGAGTCGCGTAAGCCAACACAACCCCACAACATCCAGAGCCCTAAGGAACTCAGGGCGAATCTCATCCACCCCCGGAGCCCTGCCACCGCAGAGCTTTTTAACCACCTCGGTGACCTCAGCACCAGAGATTGGAGAGCCCGACCCAAAGTCCCCAGGCTCCGCTTCCTCAGTGGAAGACGTGCCAGTAGGATTGAGGAGGTCTTCGAAGTATTCCGCCCACCGACTCACAACATCCCGAGTTGAGGTCAACAGCACGCCATCCCCACCATAAATGGTGTTGGTCGCGTACCGCTTTCCCCCCCTGAGACGCCGGATGGTGGACCAGAATCGCCTCGAAGCCGTACGGAAGTCATTCTCCATGGCCTCTCCGAACTCCTCCCACGCCCGAGTTTTTGCCTCAGCAACCACCCGAGCCGCATGCCGCTTGGACTGTCGGTACCTATCTGCTGCTTCCGGGGTCCCACAGGCCAAAAAGGCCCAATAGGACTCCTTCTTCAGCCTGACAGCATCCCTCACCGCCGGTGTCCACCACCGGGTTCGAGGGTTGCCACCACGACAGGCACCAACAACCTTGCGGCCACAACTCTGATAAGCTGCCTCGACAATAGAGGCGCGGAACATGGCCCACTCGGACTCAATGTCCCCCGCCTCCCTCGGAACGTGTTCAAAGCTCTCCCGGAGGTGGGAGTTAAAGCTCTGTCTTACGGGAGACTCTGCCAGACGTTCCCAACAGACCCTCACAATACGTTTGGGTCTGCCAGGTCTGACCGGCATCCTCCCCCACCATCGGAGCCAACTCACCACCAGGTAGTGGTCAGTTGACAGCTCCGCCCCTCTCTTCACCCGAGTGTCCAGGACATGCGGCCGCAGATCAGATGAGACGACAACAAAGTCGATCATCGAACTGCGACCTAGGGTGTCCTGGTGCCAAGAGCACATATGTACACCCTTATGCCTGAACATGGTGTTCGTTATGGACAATCCATGACGAGCACAGAAGTCCAACAACAAAACACCACTCGGGTTCAGATCAGGGGGGCCGTTCCTCCCAACCACACCCCTCCAGGTCTCACTGTCATTGCCCACGTGAGCGTTGAAGTCCCCCAGCAGAACAAGGGAGTCCCCAGGAGGCGCACTCTCCAATACCCCCTCCAAGGACTCCAAAAAGGGTGGGTAATCTGCGCTGCCGTTTGGCGCATAGGCACAAACAACAGTCAGAGCCCGTCCCCCCACACGTAGGCGAAGGGAGGCTACCCTCTCGTTCACCGGGGTGAACCCCAACGTACAGGCACCAAGATGGGGGGCAACAAGTATGCCCACTCCTGCTCGGCGCCTCTCACCAGGGGCAACTCCAGAGTAGAAGAGTGTCCAACCCCTCTCAAGGAAACTGGTTCCAGAGCCAGAGCCATGCGTTGAGGTGAGTCCAACTATTTCTAGCCGGAACCTCTCAACCTCACACACTAGCTCAGGCTCCTTCCCCACCAGAGAGGTGACATTCCATGTCCCAATGGCCAGCTTCTGTAGCTGAGGATCAGACCGCCAGGGTCCCCGCCCTCGGCCACCACCCATCCCACATTGCACCCGACCCCTTTGGCCCCTCCCATAGGTGGTGAGCCCATGGGAAGGGGGACCCACGTCTCCTCTTTGGGCTGTGCCCAGCCAAGCTCCATGGGTGAAAGCCCGGCCACCAGGCGCTCGCCAACATGCCCCACCTCCGGGCCTGGCTCCAGAGTGGGGCCCATGTGACCCGCGTCCGGGCGAGGGAACATTTTGTCCATTTATTGTACTCATCATTGGGGTCTTCGGGCTGCACTTTGTCTGGTCCCTCACCTAGGACCTGTCTGCCTTGGGTGACCCTACTAGGGGCATGAAGCCCCTGACAGCATAGCTCCTAGGATCATTGGGACACTCAAACCCCTCCACCACGGTAAGGTGGCAGCCCAGGGAGGGGCACCTTAATTTTATATAAAAATATTGAAGTTCTCAATACCTTGTTTAATGACTTTGTAAACACATCTTTCAGAATACTTTAGAAAATAATTTTTAGCATATAATTAGTATTGACCATTGACCATTGACCATTGCGTGAGATCGATAGGCGGATAGGTGCAGCGTCCGCAGTGAAGCGGGCGCTGTACCGGTCTGTCGTGGTGAAGAGAGAGCTGAGTCAAAAGGCAAAGCTCTCAATTTACCGATCGATCTACGTTCCCACCCTCATCTATGGTCATGAGCTTTGGGTTATGACCGAAAGAACAAGATCTCGGATACAAGCGGCTGAAATGAGTTTTCTCCGCAGGGTGGCTGGACTCTCCCTTAGAGATAGGGTGAGAAGCTCAGTCATCCGGGAGGGACTCGGAGTAGAGCCGCTGCTTCTCCACATCGAGAGGAGCCAGTTGAGGTGGCTCGGGCATCTGGTTAGGATGCCTCCTGGACGCCTCCCTGGTGAGGTGTTCCGGGCACGTCCCACCGGGAGGAGACCCAGAGGAAGACCCAGGACGCGCTGGAGGGACTATGTTTCTCGGCTGGCCTGGGAACGCCTTGGGATTCCCCCGGAGGAGCTGCTCCAAGTGGCTGGGGAGAGGGAAGTCTGGGCCTCCCTACTTAGGCTGCTACCCCCGCGACCCGACCCCGGATAAGCGGAAGAAGATGGATGGATGGATGGATGGATAATTAGTATTGTGCACGTATTAACTAAGCAAACTTACAAGTGTAACCTAACAATTTCAATGACAACATGGTATTAGTTTTAGAAATTCAAAAATGTTAACTTAAATGATAAACTAAACTGTAAACTAGAAGTAAATAACAAGTGCATTGGGAGTATATGAAAAAGTATACTAGAGGTATACTTTAAGTATACTTCAATTAAGTAAAATTTGAACTAGAGGTAAACAATAAGTACATTGGAAGTCTAATTAAAAGTGTACTACTAGTATACTTTAAGTATACTAAAATAAACTTGATTTTTCTCAATCTAGTACAACGAAGTATTAAATCTACATATAGTATACTACAAGTACACATTGAGAAGTGCACTTTTTATACTTGTACTCAAGTATACTAAATAAATTAAACTTAAGTATACTTCTTTTTGCTAAGGGAAATGGGAAAGCAGAGAAATGAGTTCATATTCTTAAACAACTTCTGAAGAGAGCTGCAAATAGTAACTCTGATCCATATTTAGCTTTATTAAGCTACAGATAATCACCGTTACATTGTGGATTTTCACCTGCTGAACTCTTGATGAATCGGAAGATTCGTACAACTTTACCAAATTATAACAGTAATGTGCAAGTGGCAAATAAGTCATCAAAGTTGGAGTACAAGTTACGAAAGCAGAAAGTAAAACAAAAATCACGTTATGACAGATCGGCTAAGATTCTACCCCCACTGTCATACAAGGACCCAGTGAGGATTCAGGATGATGAGGGATGGAAGACGAAAGCAACTGTTCTGCAAGAAGTAGCTCCACGTTCATTTGAAGTGAAAACTGAAGATGGACAAGTTCTGAGACAAAATCGTCGCAGTTTGTTCAAGACTCCAGTAGAGCCTTTTGATGAGTTGAGAGAAGATTCTAAGGACTCTCAGATTATTTCTAATACTGAACCACATTGTGACATTGACAGTATGGACAGTATTAGGGACAATCCACCTGCGTTAAGAAGATCTACCAGGGTGGTGAAAAAAACTGAAAGATGGAATTTGTTATAAAAAAAAGGAAACCAAAAAGAGTTGAAATGTCTATTTTGTAATTCATGTTGTTAATGTGTGTTAATTAGGACAGGTGAAGGTAAAATAAGCTTTATTATATCTATGTGGTATCTGTCTCATGCAATGTATGTTATTCTTTGATATGATTATTTTTGTAACATTCTTACTTTAAAGAAAGGAGGATGTGATTGAATTATGTGTTTGTCCACTAGGTGGCAAGCATGAGTTTATGTGAATGCATAAATGTAAAGGAAAGAACAACAGAAGTAGATAGTTAATGAGACACCTATGAGCAACTTGTGTGAGCAGCTTGATGAAAATATACTATAATAAAAGTGTCTGGGAGATAGACAATGTCTGGTTAATTTCAAACACAAATATAACAAACAGTAGTGTTAAATGAAAACAGTAGTGATAATTGTTGTTTGTTTCTATTGTAAATTTATTAAAAAAACAAAAATTCAGAAATATATGACTATACAAAATCAACTAAAACATGTTTATTAACATAATCCAAGATGGCGGCGCGAGCACTCGCTACGGCTTCTCTCTCTCCTGAGAACACTGTGTTTTTGTCTTTGTCCTGCATGCCGCATTGTGCCGTCATGTCTACGTGTTCAGAATGCAAGTACAGCCGTAAGTTCCTGATTGATGTTGGAAAAACCGCTCAATTGGGAATAAACAGCGAGCTCCAGGAGGAGCTACGTGCCTGAGGCCTGCTCTGGAAGCCAGCACCGAGCCTCGCTTCATCGCGCCCGCAGTGGAAGCGCAACAAGCGGAGTGACTGCGACCTGCTCTGGGAGCCAGCACCGAGCCTCCCTCCATCGCGCCCGCATTGGAAATGCGACAAGCGGCGCGACAGGAAGCAGAAGCGGGGTAAGCGCGGAGGTATCAGAGCTAGGCTAGCAGCTAGCCCACACAAACCGGCGATCCCATCCATGGTTTTGGCTAACGTGCGCTCCTTGGACAATAAACTGGATTATATACGCCTGCTACGAACGACACAAAAGACTGTGAGAGACTGCTGTGTGTTTGTATTCACGGAAACGTGGCTCAACAACAACGTTCCGGACCATGCTGTTCAGCTCGAGAGGCTAACATGCTACAGAGCGGACCAAACCCTCGAGGGAGGTAAGAGACGAGGAGGGGGGCTGTGTGTTTACATCAACAACGCATGGTGTCTGGATGTTGCTGTGGTCCACAAACATTGCTCACCTTTAGTGGAGTTTATGACTATTAAATGCAGACCATTCTATTTACCGAGGGAATTTACAGCTGTTATGATTGTTGCTGTATATATTCCTCCAAGCTCCAACAGCAAAGTTAGAAGTGAGGCACTGAATGAACTATATCTGCACATCAGCGAGCAGCAAACAGCCCATCCTGATGCTTTTCTCATCACGGCTGGTGATTTCAACCAAGCAGATTTAAAGAGTGTATTTCCAAAAACATACAGAAACATAAACTTTGCAACAAGAGGAAACAACACACTGGACCAAGTTTACACCACCATGAAAAATGCCTACAGAGCCCTCCCCCACATTGGTGCTTCTGACCATATCTGTGTTATGCTAAAGCCAGCATACAGGCCACTGGTGAAAGTCACAAAACCAGTCCGCAAGCAGATACGAGTGTGGCCAGAGGGGTCTTCAGAGGCACTCCAGGACTGTTTTGACACCACAGATTGGGGTATGTTCAAAGAAGCTGCTACCACAAACAACAACTTATGTCTCCAGGAGTACTCAGACACTGTATGTTCATACATCACCAAGTGCATTGATGATGTAACTAACCTCAAGACCATCACTGTTCGGGCTAATCAGAAGCCATGGCTGACAGCTGAGGTTTACAGACTCCTGAGAGCCAGGAATGCTGCCTTCAAAGCGGGAGATCAGGTGGGCCTGAGGGCAGCCAGAAAGAACCTGGATTGGGGCATCAGAAAGGCCAAGAAGCAGTATTCCAGGAAAATAGCTCACCGTTTCAAGGACAGCAAGGATACATGCAGTATGTGGCAGGGAATACAGTCCATCACAAACTACAAACCACCCCCCCGGACCTGTGACAGCTCAACCTCTACGCTGAATGAACTGAATGAGTTCTTTGCTCGGTTTGAGGCAAGTAACAGCACACCTGCACACAAACTCCCCCTCTCTCCTGATGGCCAGGTGCTGGTGCTGTCCTCAGACAACGTGAGACGATCATTTATCAAGATTAACGCCCGGAAGGCCTCTGGTCCTGACAACATACCTGGTTGTGTGCTGAAGGACTGTGCAGGGGAACTCGCAACGGTCTTCACGGACATCTTTAACATCTCACTGAGCCAGGCCATCGTCCCCACCTGTTTCAAAGCCACCACCATCATCCCTGTCCCAAAGAAGGCAATGCCCGCATGCCTCAATGACTATCGCCCAGTAGCACTCACCCCCATCCTGATGAAGTGCTTTGAACGGCTAGTCATGAAAAGCATCACATCTGTCCTCCCTGCCTCCCTGGATCCCTTCCAATTTGCATACCGACCTAATCGCTCAACCGACGATGCCATCTCCTCTGCCCTCCACACAGCTCTCACACATCTGGACACGAAGGACTCTTATGTTAGAATGCTGTTCATCGACTTCAGCTCGGCATTCAACACCATCATCCCCCAACAGCTCATCCATAAACTGGACAGTCTGGGGCTGAACACCTCAATGTGTAACTGGCTGCTAGACTTCCTGACCGGGAGACCACAGACAGTACGGATCGGGAGTAACACATCTAGCACCATCACATTGAACACAGGGGCCCCACAAGGATGTGTGCTGAGCCCCCTTCTATTCACCCTGCTAACACACGACTGCACACCATCGTACAGCTCCAACCACTTCATCAAGTTTGCGGACGACACAACAGTGGTAGGTCTCATCAGCAACAACGATGAGACGGACTACAGGAACGAGGTGAGCCGCTTGGCCTTGTGGTGCGGACACAACAATCTCACTCTCAACGTGGAGAAGACAAAGGAGATTGTTGTGGACTTCAGGAAGAGGGATGCACAACATGCCCCTCTGACCATCAACAGCACCGCAGTGGAGAGAGTGGACAGCACCAAGTTCCTGGGAGTGCACGTCTCGAAGGACCTGTCCTGGAGCAGGAACACTGCAGCACTGGCCAAGAAGGCTCACCAGCGCCTCTACTTTCTCCGCAAGCTGAAAAGGGCTGGAGCTTCAACCCCCATCATGTGCACCTTCTACAGGGGTGCCATAGAAAGTGTCCTGACCAGCTGCATCACGGTGTGGTTTGGTGCATGTACTGCATCATGCCGCAAGAGCCTCCAGCGCATCGTGAGAGCAGCTGAGAAGATCGTCGGCACCTCCTTGCCCTCACTGCAGGACTTACACAGCAAACGCCTCACTCGGAAAGCCCACTGCATGGCAGGTGATCCCACACACCCACTACACAGCCGCTTTAGACTGCTGCCATCAGGGAGGAGACTGAGGAGTCTCCAGGCTCGAACCAGCAGACTGAGAGACAGCTCTGTTCATCAGGCAGTCAGAATGCTAAACACTCTGCCTGCTCTGCCTCCCCTCCCATTTGAACTGCCTTAACACAAAAAACTTTCTCACACATTACCACTCAACACAAAGTTTTTAACACTGGACCCTGTGTCATCAAACGGGTTATTCACTAAACTCTCGGTCATGTGCTCATTCAGTTTGCACTACTTCTCATATTTGCACTAATGTTTGTATTACATTACTGCCTATAGTCATACTACTGTTTACATTCACTGTTTACATTTATTAATACGGTTTACATTTATTACTACTGTTTACATTTATTACTACTGTTTACATTTACACTACTTTTATATCTACACTACTGCTGATACATATACAGTATTCTCTGACTAGCCTTATCTAAGGATGCCAAATGTGCCTTATGTGCCTTACTGCATATGCCACTTTGCCTCTATACCAACATCAACTACCTCATACATATACTGTGTACATTAACTCATATGCTGCTGTGCCACTCTTTGCAAATGTCAATGCTAGAACCTTCAGTTTATTTTATAGATATACTTTTTATACTTTTTATACTACTATGAAAAAACTCAGGACAGTATTACACTTTTATTATTTCATTTTATGCTTATGTTCATTGGGTGTTTGGTGTTTTAGGGGTGTTTGGTGTTTCAGTGTTGGTGTAAATTTTCATACTTTTATACTACTATGAAAAAACTCAGGACAGTGTTACACTTTTACTATTTTATGCTTATGTTTATTAAATGTTTTAGTGTTTAGTGTTTAGATGGTTACTGTTGCACCGAGGGACTGAGAGAAATGCAATTTCAATCCCGTGTATGTCTTGTACATATTGTAGTTTTAACAATAATGTTGACTTTGACTTATTTTTCCAGTTTTCTTTTCACAAAAATGGCCTCATTTGCTCATCTCTCAAACCATTGTTCCTCTCTATCAAAGATGTGAACATCTTCATCCCTGAAAGAGTGACCGCTGGCCTAGCCTGGCCCTCGCCATTCCTACGCAACTCCGCTCAATTCTATTTTCCCTTCACTGCTAGGTCTGGGACTTCTCCCATAGAGAAGGATTTCTCCGGTAGATTTTTGACCGGACCAATCAGAGAACAGAAGGGGCGGAGTTTTTGGCCCCTAACCCACGCCCCCACCTGTCCCAGCACAGCCAGCGAGCATTCGCATGTTCTCATTCAAAGCGATGCAGGACTGTTTTATATGTGACACAAATGTATTAATTTCCCCTTCTTAATCCCTTATCTGGAGTTCTCTTTTGGTTGTTTTTGCCAAAAGTCAAGTGATCGCTCCCTCCTCCTCCCCCTCCGCTGAGTGCAATGATGAGGAAATGCCTCAGGTTGTTACGAGAAAATTAAACTAGGGTTTTACGTTGCTGCCCGAGTCCCTGCAGATTTTCTGGTCTTCTGGTGTGTTGGACCAGAGCTCCATGGTTTTATTTTTTTTAGAACGTTTTATTAACATATAAACACAGAATATGCAGCAGCAGCAAGAGAAAATGCAGCACGAGGCGGAGCTGATGTCAACTTCACCAGAGCATGGGAAGCAGACCATATATGGCTCTGAGGGGGAGGGAACAGAATGCTTTTCCCTGTTCAAAATGTTTCTAAGATCCAATGGTTTTGTTCCTCAGCAGGGGCCACGCCTCCAGCAAGAATCAGTTCTCTATGGAGAAAGTCCAGACCCTAGTCCGAAGCAAAGTGAAGGACAAGGGTCTGGTTTTAACCAGGCTACCGCTGGCCTGGAGATGAGTGTAGACCGCAGAGTCCTGGCCTGATGATGTTGGTCTTCTGTGTTGGGCCATCCTTTTGGCCAGTGGCTGTTTAGTTTCCCAGAGTCTTATATCGGGGGAAACTAAACAGCCACTGGCCAAAAGGATGGCCCAGCACAGAAGACCAACATCATCAGGTCAGGACTCTGTGGTCTACACTAAGGCCAGCGGCCACTCGTGGACCAGGACAACTGTGGACAGGTGGACCAGGACAGCTGTGGACAGGTGGACCAGGACACTCGTGGACCAGGACGGCTGTGGACAGGTGGACCAGGACACTCATGGACCAGGAAAGCTGTGGACAGGTGGACCAGAACACTCGTGGACCAGGACACTCGTGGACCAGGACGGCTGCGGACAAGTGGACCAGGACACTGTAGTAGAACACCTGATCTCTGACTTTTTGGTTAAAACATCTGAATTCACTTTTTCACTGCAGCTCTCAAGTGAATCTCCTTTTCTCTGAAAAACCTACAATGAAGGACAAAATTACTGTTTTATTCCAGTTTACTTTGAAATAAGAGACACAAATCAATCAGAAATAGACTTTCTTTTAATTTGTGTTAATTCAGAATTGATCAACAGTATATTTTTGTCATTTAACACTAGGACTACCAAACATATGTACTTGTACATATTTTACCTATAGCTCCCATGGGAGACTGTAAAATGACAGTTTGAAGGAGCATTATCACGTCCATTGGTATGTATATGAGGCCATTTACATCACAGACTACAGAATCAGTTGCTATGGCAGATGAAGTTGCTAGGGGAGACTGCAAGTCCTGTCACCTGTCACCTATTCCACGGTCAAGGCGGGATTGCATTGGTCACTTTTATCTGAAGGGGGATTGTACAGGTGATCCCCAACTTACGAACAAGTTCCATTTCTACGCCGGTTCGTATAGCTGAAACGCCGTAAGTTGAAGCCGCCGCAAGTCAAGAACTACCTGTGTTGGCCACTTTTATCTGAAGGTGGCGGGATTGTACAGGTGGTCCCCGACTTGCGAGATTGAATTAGCATTATCACGTCCATTGGTATGTATATGAGGCCATTTACATCACAGACTACAGAATCAGTTGCTATGGCAGATGAAGTTGCTAGGGGAGACTGCAAGT
>JBBPBX010089595.1:0-14271 GCA_038048925.1 Garcialebias charrua
ACTGACTTACACTGAAATTGTTTTTGTCGAGTTTAAGCTAAAACTCTCATCTAGCGTCTGTAAGTCTCTCACTCAGATACTTTTCCTAAACAATTTCCTTCTCTGCGCTGAATTTCACCTTGAATAGTGATAACAAGTGGACCAATGAAAAAGAGACAAGTTTCTCTCCTCTCTAATTCTCTTTTAAGTTCTAACTTTGCGGAAACGCTTCAGAGTTTGCTGGGAGCTTCAAGAGAGATGTGAACCTTCCCAAAGGGCTGGGGTACGCTTGGTCAAGAGCTGACGACCTTCGTCATCCAGCTGGGACTGATAACTTGCTGTTATGAGTCCACTTCGAATGAGCGTAAGCTCAAACTTTGTTATTCCTTCCTGGAATAAATTATCTTGAGCCAAAAAACCACGATTGCCACGGCTTCTGCCGACGAAAGCGAGTATCACCGACACCGACAAGGTAAACACGTCTGGAGTCCAGCTTGGACTTGCGGGACCGACGACTCGTCAGTCCAAAGCTGATCACAGCTCTTTGCCAGAACCAAGGCGGACGTCTTAAGGTAAAGGAGCAGCTGTTTGCTTGCTGGAGGTGTGATGATATCTTAGCTGGACGCGTACGGAAGAGTGTCATCTGGTTTCATAAATGCAAGATAAACTTCCTCTCTTAACCTCCCAATTCTTCTTAAATCTTTCCTCCTATTCTTTTCCCTCTCAATCTAAGCTGGAAACTATTTTAAGCTGAAGAGCCCACAGACTAAATATGTTAACATCCAATATTGAAGTCTGTTGTGTTAAATTTAAGTGTGCTGACGTATTAAATTGAAAGAAAGTGAAATCATGTCAATCAAGTGTAATGGTGTTGATTTTAGTTGATTTATTTTAAATAAATGGTAGTGTCGCCTGGCATACCAAACTAAGTCAATGTCCATTGTCACTCTATAGCTCTGTTTATTTATCCATCATAAAGATCACAGAAATATTGGGTAAACTGAAAAAGAAAAGAATCCGTGAAATTACTATTCAATCTGAATAAGTAAGTTAATTAAGGATAAAGAGGTCAGCTTAATACTGACCCCTGTTAAAATCCTTTAGTTACATCTGGGTGGCACTATATGTGTTTAAAGACACAATATATAGTCTCCCTCATGTTTCTCTTCAGTGACACGCCCTCCCTGTAACCTACCTGCTAACAGGGTCTATTGAACTGGTCCCGGAGTTTGGGTATTACCTGTAACTATGTGGGACTGTCCCGACTAAAGGCTGTTAATAGGGGAATTCATCTGGGCAAATTCACTTCCTAGCATCCGCGAGTCACACCCACTTTTTACACCTTGCGCCTCTCTCCGCCTTAGCTGCCGGGGACCGGAGAGGCTAGCACAAGGCAACTCGTGTTAACGGAAGCTTCCCCTTTGTTTAAGCTGGCTATTGTTACTGACCCAGTAAATTTTAGGATCCAGGTGATTGGACCCTGGGGTGTTGTTTTAATATAACCTTTGTGCTAAAGTTTAACCCTTAAAAACCTCCTAATATTGTTGATGTTATCTTTGTGAACCAAACTTACATTTCCGTGGACAAGTAGTTGATGAATAATAGTCGAGAATATTACGTTTTGTTTACTTTAATTAATAGTTTGTAGGGGAGGATCAGCGTTACAGCATAACAGTACAATTAACTATTATGATTATAGGTAAAGAAAAAGTATTAATTCACCAACAATCTTCAGACTAGATGTTGAGCTGCTCGTTCTGCATGGAGTCCTTGAGAAGGTTCTTTTCTGGAGTCCAGGCTGGAGAGGCTCGGGGCGTCGTCTCCTTGATGTCACACAGTCAACACTCCCAATACCCATCCAGTCTTATGGACCAGAATTAGAGCGCTTAATCATAGGAAAATACCTCATCCAGCTTTATGAGCTAGAGTTTAGAGTACACTCTCATATTTCCATCTCATCTGATTTTAAGAATCAGAGTTAGAGTAGTCTTTTGCAATCACATGTCTCACCTGACCTTATGGATTCAGGATTTAGAGTTTTACTTAAAATCTTACCCAGTGGATGTATCTCCCCAAAGCCCTCAGTATCCTCCTCCAGCCTCGAGCAAGTAAGTAACTAAAATAATTAAACTGTCTATTTGTTGCTACTCTGTCCGCATTTAATTTAATTTGATTTAAATCTAGCTGAAAACCGGGTCCAGTAAGACGTCTCGAGGGCATATTTTCTCTCAGGATTTCTGGAAATCCATAAGTAAAACCCTAAGCAGTTCTTTCACTCCCCGAGGAATGAAACTCGTCTCTGACTCTCTGTTGGTCTGATCTGAAGAAGCAAGTTTTGCGTCGTCCTGGCTGTCTGGGTAAAACTCTCCAGTCTCTCCTCAAAGCTTGAGAAAAGAAGAAAAGAAGTCTCTCCCCAGGACGCTTGATTCCTCCGTCAACACTGAGTTGATCTGGGCCACGCCTTGGTCTTCAGTGGAGCAGCTCTGCTCCAACTTACCAGCTACTCTACAGCATCATGACAGCTGGACAGCTCCTTGACAGACAGCCCCGGTCCTGATGGAACAGGGCGGTTAAATACTAATCTTAGTCCCGCCTCCTCCCTAGGAGGAGGGGGATAGCTAGTCTCTGATTGGCCAGGTCTGCTTGCTTTGTCAGTCTCTGGGCAAAGCTGCAGCTCTGTTCTATTCTCGCAATCTCTGCTTGAAGCTACTTACTTCCTAATAAGGAAATTAATTTGCTCTTTTTGCTCGAGGCTGAATGATTCACCAGGGCCGGAGGTTGACACAACTCTGGTCAGTTAGTTACATCACTTTTTCCAGTAAAGTGATTACAAGTTATACTTTTCAGCATGTGTGTTTTGCAAGAGACCACTTGTGTCACAAAACCATCTTTGAAACATAGTAACACATCATTACAATTGCTATTATAAAAATGATTAACTCTCTATCATAATAAAATCACATTAAATGATTATATTGGTTACAACCATATCCCACTTGATTATATTAGTTAAAATACATCTCACTTGATTATATTAGTTAAAACACATTTACCATGATTATTGGTAAAAATCATATATCTCAGGATCGTATTGATTAGAACAAGTTACTATTAAAACCAATCAAGGTTAAACCAGGTTCAGATAAAACCATATTAAAGTTAGAACAAGTCTTTTGCATCATGTTTTCCCCTTCTGCTCTCTGCTCCAGTTAAAATGTTCGTGTGTGAATGTGTGTTTACTCATGGTGACTCACTGTGGCTTTCTGCATAACTTCTTTCACAACCTGTTCTTCGGTAAACCTTAAGACATAGTCAAACTTCTCTTATTTATCTTATCGTATTTCTGTAGTTCTTTGTGTTTCTTCGGGCGTGCCTATGTATGTGTAAGGATGGGTTACTTGCTTTGGCTGTTTGTCTATGGTGGGCTGTTCCCATAAGGCTCTGTCTGTGTTAAATATTCCTAACAGCTGTACTTAGAGCAAGTTCAGATAAGTACAGAATACATATTTCCATGAGTTGCTTATAATAATGCTGTGTGTTGGTTTTGAGTTCCAACAATAACCTCACCCCACTTGACACAACTGATAAGAGGAGTTCTGCTTAGAGAATGTTGCCCCTCCCCAACTGCCAGAAAGCTTCTGTCTTGTAAACAGGAAATACCATTGCTTGTTTCAGCTTGCAGACCTATCGTTTTGAGAGGAATGAAAACACGAAGACAAAAGTGTATTTTATTTCACAACAACATCTCTACTCATTGGCCTTCAACCTAACTGAGACTTGATTTTACTTCATTTTTATTGATTTTTACCTGTTTAACTTGTCATTTTATTGTATTTTAAATTGAATTTTTAGTTCACTGTGTGTTAGTTTTGTAGCTCTGTTTTTATGCTTTCTTTTATCTTGTTTGTATCTGATGTCCAACGCTTTGTTTCAGCTGTGGCTATGTTAAAGCGCTTTATAAATAAAGCTGATGATGATGATGATCCCCACATTAAAAACGTTACTAGAACTGCCTTCTTCTGGGTATGATGGATGGACAAACAGATAGATGGATGGACAAACATATAGATGGTGGATGGATGGTGGATGGATGATGGATTGCTCATCCATCAGAGCCAGATAGTAACAACACAACCTGTTTGAGACTGAACTAAAGTTCATGCATTAAATTGTTGTTACATCCAGAACTCCCACACTGAGTCCCAGTAAGTAACTGCTTCTCAAACATCAGAAAGTGTTTGATTCTCATTTTAATGGTGACCATTAAAGCAGAAAACAGGCACAACAACTAACATCCATGTACTCACAGAATAAAAGCACCACGTCCAGTGATGAGTGAAGACACCATGGTGCCAGCAGCTGTAGCACATGGTGGCTCCTCACCTGACTGGTCCCAGCTCAGTTTGGTTGTCAGGTCTGACAACCAACAGCCTCACCAGTAAAACTGCCTCCATGCATCTGCTGTGTTTGGCTAACCGTGGAACTTGATGAGGGAGAAGGCAGTAATGTTTCACTGGAGAAATACACTTTGAAGGATTAGCAACAAATTTCTAACTCAAAACAAGTTCAACATAATTTTGTTAAAGAACACGCTGAAACTTACAAAATAAAAAACAGTTCAGTTCATTGATATTGCATTAATTCACGACTAAAGTTGCCTTAGGGCGCTACCCAAATGAGAAAAATGTCTAAATCATTAATCCATTTTTGGCAACAACAAAAAAACAAAACAAAAATCCAGATTCTAATCCAGTTCCAGTCAATTCTATCAGATTATGATGCATTTACATAATTATGAAATAATATTGAGCAAATAGTTACATGGCCAAGAAAACCACCAGGTTGCCTCAAATCTCATCATCCTGAGCAGAGCATGAACAACTTCCTTTCAACAGGAAGAAACCTCTAGCAGAACCAGAACTGGGCTCAGGGTGGGCAATCAGCCTCGGCTGTGCTTAGAGAGGACAGGAAGAGACACAAACAGAATAACTGGTCCAGGTGTAGCCCTCAGTGACCCCTGATGATTAATGAACTGATCAAAACACTGATCACCTTATCAATCTAAACTGATCAGTGCAGCTGTTGATGCTGCTGCACTGACCACGTTTTTGGCTTCTTATTTATTGCTACAGTTTAGATATATCTGTGAAAAACTATTTTATTTATTTAAATCCTATTTTAGACCATGTCTATATCTTATCCAGCTTAATTGCTTTTTTTTGTAGCATACATCAAATACTGTTTTTCATTATTAACATGATGTGAATGACGATAAACTGAGTCAGTGTATCTATGGTCCAGGTATAGTTTGTATGAGAAGATAAAGAAAAGCACATGTTAATGATAGAAAGAATTATAAAAAGAATTATACAGAGTAGAGCGAGTAAAGCAAAGTGTTTGTTTGTTTAGGTTCATCAGGTCCAGCAGCTTTGTTGTGATCAGTCCAAGGCAAAGGGCTGCAGATGATTACAAATCACTACACCATTAGTATTCTTGTGATCAGTTTTCTACAGCTTTTTCAAACATATTACTTTGCATTGAGGTCCTTATCACAAGCAGAACACTATTTAAAATGAAAGGACAAGTGTTCCTATAAATATATATTGCCTGCTGTCTTTCATGCAAGAGACCATTTTATAATGAGAAATTTAAAAAAATACAGCATTTTGGTCAAACCTTGAAAGCAGCATGTGCAATACCACAAAATGTCAGTCAGCTTTATTGTCAATAACGTTGGACTACCAGATGAATTTTAAGATCAGTGGCTGAAAAACTGACAGAAGTATTGCCTCTTTTTCATTTTATGTTGGCTAATGTTAATTAGCTGTGGAAACCATCTTGAATTAGGATGACTTGAAAAGTGAATCAGTCATAAAAGTACACCCCCACAGGTTATCTTTTAGAATCAGAATCAAAATCAGAATAATCTTTATTATCATTGCACTGAGGTACAGCAAGAATATTTCCGTGCAGTCGTCCAGAAGACGGGCGGAGTACACGTAGCTGCTGCCATGATAGCGCGGCCTCTTATCCTTTTCAGGGGATGTGATAGACAAAGCTTTTCCTTAGTTTACACATTTCCCAGGAGAAATTGATAAATTCAGTGCTTTAAGTGGAAAAAAATAAGTGCCGGTACCCTCCCTAATGTCATAATAATATGCATACCTGCAAACTCAGAAGGGATGAAAAAGGTGACAAACGTTGCGCCAACCCCCCCCCCCGAAAGATTTTGTAATTTTTTAACATGCTTCAGGTAAAAGTCATTTACTAACCTAATTTAATGAGGACATAAATAGGAAAGATTGTGTCAACCAAAAAATCAACAACCAACAACAGCAGCAAGTCAAATACAGCAGAACATTTTGCTAACAATGCGCTGCTCCGAGTCAACAGATGCATTTAAAAACTTAAGACTTATCTCTTCAGACAGGCTTTTGGTTAATTTTGTACATTGATTTTAGAGTTTGTTATGTTTTACCTTTTTGTATAGTACTTCTGTGATTTTATGATTTTATTTTTCCTTTTGTAAAGCATGTGACTCTCATGTCTGTGAAATGTGCTATATAAATAAAACTTACTTACAGTAAAAACTCATTTCTTAAATATGCTGGTGAAGATGTTTTGCCAGAAATTTTGAATAAAGTAGATGCCATTTCTTGCATTCTTGTGTATTTTAACAAGTTGTTAGACATCTATGTTTACCTAGCCTGGTTTAAACCAGACCCTTGTCCTTCACTTCGCTTTGGACTAGGGTCTGGCATCTCTGCCATAGACAACGATTTCTCCTGGAGATTTTTGAATGGACCAATCAGAGAACAGGAGGCAGAGTTTTGTTAGTTTAGCCTGACGAGGTCCAGGCTATCAGATAAATTGCTCAGAAACCACTCGGTGGATATTTTTTCTGCCACCAGTGTGTAATTATATGTCTTTAATTTACTGACTGTTGGCCTAGATGAAACATTTGAGATAAAATTCGATTTTTTATCATTTATTTTCGTAGCGCACCCGAGGCTGTTTGGAAAATATCAAACCGAAACTATTTAATATCCAGCAGATTTGACCATTTCGTGAATTGATTTAGGAACTGTTAAGCTCAGGAACACTTCTGATATAACGTCAGCTATGAACTATATTTTTTCTCAGCAGAGAAATAATAGTTTTTTACCTTGTTTTGATGAAAATTCGTTCGTGGCGGCAGCCATTTTGAATGACGACGTCAGTCGACATCGTTCAAAACTCCGCCTTCTGCTCTCTGATTGCTCAGGAACACTTCTGATATAACGTCAGCTATGAAATATATTTTTTCTCAGCAGAGAAATAATAGTTTTTTACCTTGTTTTATTGAAAATTCCTTCGTGGCGGCAGCCATTTTGAATGACGACGTCAGTCGACGTCGTTCAAAACTCCGCCTTCTGTTCTCTGATTGGTCCGGTCAAAAATCTACCGGAGAAATCCTTGTGGATGGGAGAAGTCCCAGACTGTGAAGTGAAGGGAAATGAGAATTGAGCGGAGCTGTGCAGGAAGGCGAGGGCCAGGCTAATGTTTACCTACATGTAAACATGATTCACTAACTATTTTAGAGACATCTAACAAAATAAAGTTAGGTCTTGTGGACAGATTGAAAAATTGTTGAAATTATTATTGATCATGAATCAGGATATTTTAGAGACACCTCATTTAACTAGTTCATATAGACATCATCCTGTTTTTAAACTCACTCCTGTGGCTAAGATAATGAAATTAATGTGACAATTTATCACAGTGACTTTAGGGGTGCAATTGACTGTTATTTTGTTAATTTTTATTTAGTTTTATTTGTAACACAACATGCCATTTTACTAAACAATGGTTACACTCCACTGCATGTATAAAAATATTAACTTTACCCACACGTTGGAGGAGTTACTTCCGCTTCCCTCGCGCTCTGTCACGCTGCAGAGTTTGTTTTTGTTTTTTTACAGAGTTCGCTGTCGTCTCCTCCCCCTGTCTATCCTGAGGTTGTGATTGGCCAAAAGGACGCGCTCCACCAAAGATGTTTTATTGTCGTGAAGATGCATTACTCTTTCTTGAAATCCAGTCGGGGGAAATGATGCATTCTAATCTGCCACAGGTCTTTCAAGTGGAGAAGACGAAAATAAGTTCCGGAACGCACCTTACGTTTAAAAAAAGTCCCGGTACTCTCAGGGTTAAATTTTAGAAGTGGCGGAACTGGGTACCGGTGAGTTCCGGCCCACTTAAAGCACTGGATAAATTGGCCTGTTCAAGGCAACTGGGGAGTCACATTCAGATAAGCCACAATTGTTGGGGTTTTTTCAGGCAGACTGTTTCTCCTTGTCAGCCTTGAGTCTTACTGGTACTTCCAAGATCTGAAATGGCCAGATTAGGGTGCAGTGTACTGGTTCGTGCTTACGAGCCTCTTCAAGGTCGTTTCATGCTGACGAGTCCCAAAGCTGCAGGTGGCCTGCGATTCAAATCACTTCCAACTAACGGTTTAGCTCGTAAATCAGCTGATTTTAAGTCCTCCCAGCACGAACCAAACCTTCACAAGCAGGCAGCTTGACGAGGGCCAAAGCTGCTGTCTTCTTTGTATGTTGATAAACCAGGAACTAGCTAATTCCAAAAACAAGAAACCTGTTATCATAGTAGTAGTAGTAGTAGTAGTTTCTTTATTTCAGATACAATACAAGATCCATATATGTTTATAAAAAGAATAAAACATAAAAAAGATTAAAAAGATTATCCCCAACTTATATTAGTTATTACTTATATAACTACTACTACTACTTATTACTTATAAAACATAAAAAAAGATTAAAAAGATTATCCCCAACTGTTACGGCTGGCTCGGGCCGAACACATTAAATGGACAAAGGACACAAGAAAACAGAAGGTAAATTAAAAAGCTTTATTGCAAACTGCCTAAGATGGACCCCTGCACTCCTCCCTCCAGGTGCGGAGTGCACCGTCTTCTGGCACAGGGCAACAAACAAAAGAGCAAAAATAGACAAAAGTTCAAATAAATGGTGGACAAGAGTGAGTCAGCCAAAAATAATATAACGTCACCAGCGCAGGGCCAACCCATAAAAACAGGGCCGTCGAAGCCTGTCTGATGACGGACTACCTAACCAAAGGGGACTCTAGGGGTAAAAGAAAACCGAGAACTGAGCTACCGATCTCACTCTGTCATTAGGCAAACAAAAAGACTCCAAACAGCTGGCCTCCACCAGCCACACAACCTCCAGGTTAAACCAAGCTAACCAAACCACACAGGTCAGCCTCCCTCTTCTGAGCAGGATCCAAAAGTTACCAATGCAGCCTACAGCCACCAAGTGCACCAAGCACAACAAAGCCAAAAATGAGCAACCATACCTAAGTGCTTCAAGCACAGTCAAACTTCACAAGCACACATGAACCGACACTTTCTAAGTGCATCTAGCACAGTCAGGACCAAACATGAGCAATCAGCTACTCACCAACAATCTTCTAAACAGAAGATCAACCTTCCTGACAGGGGCGGGCGGAGAACACCCCACAGTACCCAAACAGTACCCAAACAGCTCAGCACAAAGCAACCAAACTCTGAGCTCACAACCTCCGCATTCAAGCACTCTCACTCTGAAGTATATATAGGCGTGTCACTCAGGTCCTCCTGGCTGAACACACAAGCCTGATCATAATCAGACTGATTAACCAACAAAACTTGTCTGCAGTCAACATATACAAAAAAACTGTAGGTGTCAGCATGGGTAGCTTCCTCAGGATCTCAGGATACATAACACCTCCACCACCAGTGTTTTGTATGGGGGAAAATGTAGTCTTGTGGGGACACCGGCTACATAGCACCATACAAAAAGGCAAGTTGGGGCAGGGTATTTAAAAACGAGAGAGGGCATCGGCTATAACGTTGTCCTTACCTCTAATGTGTAATATGGAGAGGTTAAAAGGCTGCAGTCGCAAAGACCAGCTCATTAAGCGTCGATTTTTATTACACATCCGATGCAAAAAGGTAAGGGGGTTGTGGTCAGTGTATACGATAATGGGATCGCAAGATCCTCCAATGTACACTTCAAAATGCTCTAGTGCCAAGATCAAAGCCAAGGCTTCCTTTTCTATGGTCGAGTACCCTTTTTGATGTTTGTTCAACTTCCGGGAGTAATAGGAAACTGGGTGTTCCACTCCGTCTGTTCCTTCCTGAATGAGAACAGCTCCTACTCCAGAGTCACAAGCATCTACAGCCAGTTTAAAAGGGACATCGAATTTTGGTGCAGCTAGCACTGGAGCCTTAGTCAACAACGTTTTTGTTTGATCAAACGCTTCTTGGCACCTCTCAGACCAGATAAAAGGTGTTTTCGGGCTGAGAAGATCCGTTAGGGGAGCAGCCACAGCAGAGAAGTTCTTACAGAACCCTCTGTAGTACCCCACCATGGCTAGATAACGTCTCAGCTCCGTCCGGGTGGAAGGTATTGGGACAGACAATATTGCTTCCACTTTTGCCTCAACTGGACGTACTTGACCACTTCCAACACGTTTACCCAAATAGGTCACAGTTCCGTGCCCAAACTGACATTTAGCCAGATTAACCGTCAACTTAGCTTCTTTCAGACGTGTAAAAACAGTTTGTAGGTGTTTTAAGTGATCTTCCCAAGTATCTGAGAACACCACCACATCATCTAGATATGCTTCACAAAAGGGTAACTCGGACAAAACTATGTTCATTAGTCTTTGGAAGGTAGCAGGAGCGTTACGCATGCCAAAAGCCATGACTGTGTACTCAAGAAAACTATCAGGGGTAACAAAAGCAGAGACCTCCTGACCTCGTTCAGTCAATGGCACCTGCCAATAACCTTTCAATAAGTCCAAAGTGGTTACAAAGCGTGCAGCGCCCACATGGTCGACACAATCCTCGATTCTAGGGAGAGGATAACAATCTGGTTTGGTTACAGCATTTACTTTTCTGAAATCAGTGCAAAATCGATCATCACCCCCATGTTTCACTATCAACAAGCAAGGTGAACTCCATGCACTAGTACTGGGTATGGCCAAGCCATTGTTTAGCATGTACTGCACTTGTTTGTTCATACGTAAGCGTTTCTCCGGATTCACTCTATAAGGGTGTTGTTTAATGGGGTTTGTTTCACCCACATCGATATCATGTTTTAGGACATCGGTTCTAGAAGGGACATCAGAGAATAAACAGGCGTTAGAAAATATCAACTGTCTTAGTTCATCCCGTTTATTGTCATCAAGATGGGGGAACAACAACTGTAGGTTCTGAAGATAATGTGAATTTAAGAGCCTGCCTTCAAGAATGGCAGAAGGGGAACTGTCCACCTCCTGTTCAGCACTGGAGAGCTCCTTTGGGGACATCACAGAGGGGAACAGCTAACACACTAACCCTCTCAATGTATGGTTTCAACATGTTGATGTGACAAAGACGAGAAGTACGCCTCCTATCTGGAGTAGAAACCAAATAGTCACGATCATTTAGCTTTTTCTGAATGACATAAGGTCCGCTATAACGGGCCTGTAAGCTACTACCAGGAATAGGAAGTAAAACTAACACTTTGTCACCCGGTTGAAACACTCGTGCTACAGCTTTTCGATCAAACAGGGATTTCATGTTAGCTTGTGCCGTCTGTAGGTTAGTTTTAGCTATTTCACAAGCACGTACTAATTTAAAACGGAAGTCACATACATAGTCTAACAAATTCTTGTCAGACTTCTCACATACCCACTTTTCTTTTAACAACCTTAAGGGACCACGAACTTCGTGTGCAAAAATCAGTTCAGCTGGACTAAAACCCAAACTCTCTTGAACTACCTCCCGTATAGCAAACATCTGGAGATGTACTCCCTCATCCCAATCTTTGTTGAATTCCAGACAGTATGTACGTAGCATGGTTTTTAATGTTTGATGGAATCGTTCAAGGGCACCCTGGCTTTCTGGATGGTACGCAGCTGAACAGGTATGCTGGATGTTTAATTGTTTCATGACCTGTGAAAACACTCTCGACATAAAATTGCTGCCTTGGTCAGTCTGCACCACCCGTGGTAACCCAAACAATGAGAAAAACCTGGTTAACACCTTTACCACCACTGGGGTTGTTATTTTTCTTACAGGAAAAACTTCTGGGAAACGAGTGGAGGCACACATCACAGTAACTAAGTACTTGTTTCCAGCCTTTGTTCTGGGGAGTGGTCCTACACAGTCCACTAAGACTCTCTCAAAAGGCTCAGCAATAGCCGGGATAGGAAAAAGAGGAGCAGGTGGGACGGTCTGGTTCGGTTTTCCAGCTATCTGACAAAAATGGCATGAGTTGCAATGAAGTACGACATCTTTCTTTAAACCTGGCCAAAAAAATGACGTAACACACGGTCATATGTTTTTCTAATACCCAGGTGACCAGCTAAGGGACTGTCGTGCGCCAAACGTAAAACCTCTGGACGATACAGAGTAGGGAGAACAATCTGTTCTACACTACGCCACTCTTCATTAGAAGAGGCTGTCAATGGAATCCATTTACGCATCAAAATGCCATCACTAAAGTAATAACCATTACTCAAAATGTCAGGTTTGTCAGTTTCTGTGTCAATAAAACATGATGTTAAACTAACATCGCTCTTCTGAAGATTAATCAACTGTTCCCTGGACCATGAGAGTCTTACCCCCTCTAAAGTGTTCTCTGAGCTTACTGGGCTCTGGTCAGTCTCAGAACTGAAAAAACTGTCACTCAGATCAACTTCTTCAGCTTTCTCCTCCTCCTGTTGGCGTTTAAGAGCTGCACGAGTAACTGCACAAGAGGTGAAAACATTAGGAAATGTGCGAGCTAAGTTATCTAGTTGAGGGGAAATCACTGGGACAGGAGTCACCTCTGGAGTGACTAAAACGCGACCTCCAGCCAAGTCGTTACCCATAATCATGGAGATGCCTTCTATAGGAAAGTTTGGACGCAGTCCTACCACAGCGTCTCCTGAACACAACTCTGACTGAACCACTATCCTACATAAAGGAACATTAACTTCCTGCATGTTAAAACCACAAATGGGGACTCCAGCTTCCATTTTAATAACTTCATCTCTAGGTAAAATATTGTCCAAAATGAATGACTGTGAAGCGGCTGTGTCTCTGAGTATTTTAACAGGTATCATCTTTCCTGATGGAGATGTAGAGATAAACCCTTCCATTATAAAAGGTTTGAATCCATCACGTTCACAGGTTCTTGTCACAGAGGAAAACGTCTTATCTAACCTTTTAAGTGCAGCTACAGGTTTTGGTTCTTTTCTATGTAACTTAGGATAGGTTCTAGTTACATGCCCTTCCTGTTTGCAATAGTAACATCTCACTGGTTCTTTCACATCACTTTCACGTCGTTCTGTAGTTACATCACAGTCTCTATGAGGAACAACAGGCCCTCTGAATTTACCATTACCATTACCATTAGATCTGTATCTAAAAGGTTGAGAGGAATCAAAACTGGTCTTAACATGACTAGGGCTTCGAGTTTTATCAAAGCTTGAACGTTCAAAGTGTATTTTATGCGTCAGCATATACTCATCCACTAAGATTGCAGCTTTAGAAACGTCAGACACTTTATTTTCATTTAAATACGTGGTTACTCTGTCTGGTAAGTTTAATTTGAAATCTTCCAACAACATTAGCTGCTTCAGCTGGTTAAAATCAGTCACTGCACTCGCAGTACACCAGCGATCAAAAAGTAGCTCCTTTTCCCTGACATAATCAGCATAAGACTGATTATCTACTTTCTTACATTTTCTAAATTTCTGCCGGTATGCTTCCGGAACTAGCTCATATGCACGTAGTATAGCTTCTTTCACGTTAGCATAGACACCACTATCAATTGCAGAAAGAGAGGCATAGGCATCCTGTGCTTTTCCTTTTAACACACTCTGTAACAAAATGGGCCAAACAGTTTCTGGCCACTTCAAAGTACTTGCGGCTCTTTCAAACATGATAAAATACTTATCTACGTCTTTTTCATTGAACGGAGGTACTAAAGAAACATTTCTACTCACGTCAAATTCTCGAACAGGAAACGGAGCAGATCCACGTTCCAGCTCTTTCAGACGTATTTCCGCGTCTAACTCTATTTTCCGTTGTTCAACCTCTATTTTCCGTTGTTCTAACATAATTTTCTGTAACGTTATTTCTTTCTCATGTTCCCGTTTCTGTTGCTCAAGTACTAAGTCTCGTTCAATCTCTTTTAAACGTAGTTGTTCCTGAAAACGGTACGGAGAGCGATCTGGGTCTTTCGGTGACGTCACAGCAGAAAA
>JBBPBX010089596.1:4015-14271 GCA_038048925.1 Garcialebias charrua
AGGTTAGCATTACGTCAGTGCCGACAGGTGGTTGGAATTAGGGGAGGGGGGTTCGGTAGGCAGGGCGCTCGGTTCTGTTTACGGGGCGGTGCACCACATGTAGGTTTTTTTTTTTTTTTTTGCACAATTTGGAAGCCCTGTGACTTATACACCAAAGTGACATATTTGTAGATTTTCCCCATACTGTATTTATAAACCAGTTTTTGACTGAGATTTGACCGTTTTCATTTATTCTGACTGAAAATATCGAACACTACCAAATACCTTCCTAATTCGAAGGATTAGATTAGCTGGTCTCACAGCAAAATTGATCACCTTTTTCCGACAGGAGTCAGGGTAAGGAGGACCCTCTTACCTCGACAGAAACAAATTGGATTGATGATGACAACTAGATTTTGCTGTTTGGGTTGGTGAAATCTAGGGCTGAACAATTAATTGCATTTGCAATACAATCACGATATGATAAAACAAGATTTTCTAATCGTGAAGGCTGCAATTTGATTGGTCACATGACCTGGTTAAGTGACTTGTGAGTGAGTGGAGCAAACCAGAGCAGAGAGCGGGAGAAGTCAACACTGCGCTTTAACCAGTTGCACAATGACAATGAAGTTTGGTACCAAAGAGGAGCAGCACGTCCATTGATGGCTATAAAAAAACAAGACACTGTGCGTGAGTTTTTTTTTTTTTTTAACATCTAAAAGATTTAATAAGAACAGATACTAGTTTATTTTGTGTTCACTGAGTTTGAATTCCCAGAAAATAACGAGTTGGTTAAAGCAGATTCTCTTTGTTTTTTGCACTTTATTTTTTATGAGGTTACTGGCTGGAAAGCAGTAAGTTTAAAATTTTTTATATCTAATTTTTTATATTTATTTATTAACTGTCGTGAAGTTCAGACAATAGTTAGGAAGTTCACTTAACATGTTTACTATTATGTTTATGAAACAAGAAAAAATAGAAATGGTGAAAAGGCATAATTTGTTTGCTTTATTGTAATCTCTGCTTTAAATAAATCTGACATTGTTTATTATAAAACAGATTGATTTATTGCTTCTGTTTGTTGAAAAATACTTGAGAAGATGTTAAAAAAATAATCGCGTTTTAAATTGCAATTGCAATTTATAGAAGAAAAAAATGCAATTACAGTAGATTATTTTCCAAAATCGTTCAGCCCTAGTGAAATCAGAATTGTCTACAAATTCGTGTGGATGTGTTGAAGCTTGGCAGCACTCGGACTGAATTATGTGAAGCTGCATCAGGGAGCTGCAGGCTGTTATCGGGACTGTAAATTTTCTGGCAGCACCCATGAATGGTTGGGAATAATCTTGGAGAAGCTGTGAGCTCGACTTTTGGCATAAGGAATCAATTCGGCTGTTTGGAGTCACCATCAGAGAATTGTGGCAGCAAGACTTTAAAAGGCAGAAACAGCAATTTATGAGTTCTGCCTGACTTATCTCAACTCCTCCTGGCATGTTTAGAAAAAAACAACGACGCTCTGTCTGTCTCCTCACCCCTCCTTTCCCCAACTTTATCAGACCTATTTGGACTGATGTGACTTATAGGGTGGTGCGTTGTGTATGGCAGAAAATACAGTAAGGGTGACGTCACGTGCTGTGCAGTATGGCAGAACTGACGGGAACTCCACTTCAACTCGCTCTTTCTTTGTTTCTGTTTTAACTTTTTTGTGCCTACACTGCACACCCATGCTGCAGGTATGACCACAGCGCACTTTTAGAGTTTTATGTGTCACTGCCTTGCCATCATGGTTCAGTTCCCGGACCCCTTCCCGCCTCGGGCTCTGGCTTCGGATTGTCATGGCGGCCGTCTCCATGATCCTCCTCCATCTGCCTGTGCAGATGGAACTTTACGGAACAGTTCGGTTCTGCTGGGAAACTTTGGTTGTTCTGTGTTTGCCGGACCCTGTTCTGGAGGGCAGTCACCATCCGTTACAGCGGTCATTATTATCATTAAGCTGCTAACGGGACCGTGCTGCTAACAGTATCATGTTAGTAAGAGAACCTCACTGCCAACAGGACCATTTTGCCAATAGAACCATGCTGCTGTGGATGTACTGTATTTCATTTTTCACTTTTGGTGCTTTGTTTTGTATTTCTTGTTTATGCTTTTTTGGCCAGTCGAGACGGTTCTTCTCGTTCTGAGCATTTCATTGCATTGTTGACCTTATATTGATCTGCATATGACAATAAACCTAAACCTAAGTAAGTAAGATATTTATTTTTTTCTCCACTTTTTTTGCTATAAAATGTAGGAACAATTCTTTATTTATCTATCTTGTGTATGTCCCTTTGTACTGAAACTCTGGCACAACAATTTCCTGCAGGATCAATAAAGTCCAATCTTATCTGATCTTAAATGCAACAACTGCTGTTTCAAATACAGTAGAAAGTCCAGCTGCTGTTAGTCCAAATATCAGTCTGGGTCTCAGAAACAGACTCTCCAGGTTTTTACTGTTTGTTAGAAGATGTGAGGAAGATGGACTCCTTCTAATTAAAAACATTTTTTGTTTGTACATCTCAAGAACGACTCTTTTTGTCTTGTTTACGTCAAAACTGTTCCCTTATTATTACTCAGTTTCACTCCCACTAAAGCTATATCTTCTACGTGCAGCTGGATTATAACAAGGCTGAATAAATTAAAGAAAAGGCAAAGTGAAGAGAAGGCTCATCACATGTCTGGAGAGCGTGTTTGAATTTCTGGTGTGCAGTAGAGCAAGACAAACTGCCTTTCGGCCAGCTGACAGCAGAACTCCCCCACAAGATCTTAGAATTCATTCTGAAAAGTTCAAAAGATGCCTGCTAGCTTCAGACATAAAACAAGAGTTTGACCTTTAAAGCTACTATTAAAGCTGCGGTATGTAAGATTGTAATGTAGTCTGTAACTTTTCAAACAATATATATTTTAACATATTTAAATGATAAATGATGTAAGATCTGACCTCTGTAATATCACATGTGGAGTTCCCCAGGGCTCTGTGCTTGGACCAAAGCTATTTATTTTATATGTGAATGACTTGGTAAATGTGTCAGGACTCCTTAAATGTATACTTTTTGCTGATGATACCACTTTTTTCTGTTTAGGTGAAGATATAGAACAAATGTTGGAATTGATAAAGACAGAATTTACCAAAATACAAACTTGGTTTAAAATCAATAAATTATCATTAAATCTAGAAAAAACTAATTACATGATATTCAGTAATAAAAAGAAAACTGTTGATGTTCCACTCAAAATTGAGGGTGTTGAGATTTGTAGAGTGAGTGAGGTGAAGTTTTTGGGTGTTATCATTGATGACAAACTGACATGGAAACAACACATAAATTCTGTAAGAATAAAAATAGCTAAATCGATTGCAGTACTATACAAGGTCAGAGACCTATTGAATGATAAAGCTCTGTATTTGTTGTATAACACAATCATTGTTCCACACTTAATCTATTGTATTGATGTTTGGGGGAAAGCGTGTAAAACAATCACAAAGCCTATTTTTGTATTACAGAAAAGAGCTGTAAGAATTATCACTAGAAAACATTACTGTCATCCATCCAGTACATTATTTTATCAACTGAAATTATTGAAGTTCCATGATTTGGTTGATTATAATATTTTATCAATTATGTATAGGGCTCAGAACAACAAATTACCTTTAAATATCCAAATGCACTTTGTTAAAAGACAAAGTTGTTATAATCTTAAGGGGACAGAGATGTTTGTAAAACCACAATTCAGAACAAGTTTGAAGGGACGTTCTACCTCAATCCAGGGAATTAGATTATGGAATGGCTTGGAGAATGTAGTTAAAAATGCCAAGTCACTGTTTACATTTAAGAAAATGATCAAAAGGAATTTGTTGAAAAAATATATATGAATTAGCATAATGTGTATTGTATTATTTATTAGTTATGTATTAGTATTAGAAAATTAGAAAGAGTTAGTCATTTTGTACTACTGGTGGAAGATTATTAATGTGTTTTGTATCAATTTTTAGTTATGTATTAGTATTAGAAAATTAGAAAGAGTTAGTCATTTTGTACTACTGGTGAAATATTATTAATGTGTTTTGTATCGATTATTAGTTATGTATTAGTATTAGAAAATTAGAAAGAGTTAGTCATTTTGTACTACTGGTGAAATATTATTATTGTTTAATCTGATTGTTTGAAAAAAGGGGCAGATATAATAAGATTTATTCTTCTTTCTGCTACCTTTCATTTTTTTACATTGTGTACGTATCATTAATGGGATTGTCTTGTATTGTGTTTCTTTTGTAAAAAAATGAACAAACTTAATAAACATAAACATAAACATAAACATATTTCTTCACTCTGTCACTAGATTGATGTTAGAGAGGTAATCTCTGAAAAAACTAAAAAAAAATATTGTCCCCTTGCTTCTCCAGGTGGTAAATAAGCATTTCTAAAAAGAAAAAGTGACCCGCCATTTTCCAGCCAATAAAAACAAAGTTTGTAACCAGCCAATAAAAACCGAGCTTGAATTTGAATCAGCCAATAAAAACAGAGCTTGAATTCAAATTTCAACAGACCACAAGGGGGCAGAGCCATATATGGCTCTGAGGGGGAGGGATCAGAATGCTTTGCTTGTTGAAATTTTTTCTAAGTGCTGCTGTTCTACAGAAACTGCAGACTGAACCTTTAAGCTATTGCTTTCACTTTTTGCTTGAACCTGTAAAAGCTATTTGTGGGATGAATCTAGTGACAGAACAGATAAAAATGCAAAAGGGCACGATTACCGGTACCTAGGACAACTTTTCAAGACAATCAGCAGGAAATGGTTCTACGAGTCTTACTCGGGAAAATTCTTACAGAGGAGATGATGCTTTTCACTGACATCCAAAAATGGCTCAAAGAGATTTAAAATATGCAAAAACACTCACTACTGTTATGCTTCCTACAAACTTGTTTCTTTGTAGTCAACTGGGGAATCTCGATCAATCAGAAAAGACACACGAGCACACACCGAAGCTGTAAATGAGTGTAGTGTAGTGTAACTGGGTTTTAATAGGTTTTGATCAACTTTTATTTAGCCGGAATAGACTGGGTTTTAATTGTAGTGTTAATTAGTTGAGAACTGGTGATTTTTAGACAGACTGAGTTGACTTGTAAAAGGTTGACATTAAATGTTTCACTACCAACCTGTCCAGAAGAGGCCAACAGGTTGATGGTGGTCAGGAGCATCCAACCACGACTTGCTTCCTCGCTCTGGTTCACCTCCAAGAACTGGACTATGGCTCGACTGGCTGCCTCTGCAGAACCAACCACAAAACGTACCGTTACTAGGGTGGCAGCAGTACACAAAAATCACCGCTCAGTACGCACATCCTGTTTTGAAACGGCTACATTAAGAAAAATAACCCAATATAAATTGCACTTATTTAGGTGCATACAGGCATTTCATTTAATTTCCTTTTTAATTCATATTTAAAACCACATTCAGATCAAGATGTAATTTGCAACAGGGACCTGGGTAAAAGTAAAGGTAAACAGCACACACAATAAAAAAAGTCACATAAGCTGCAAATATAATAAATGAATATGAACAATTATACAAGGCAAATACTGCAATAAAAAATAACCATTGAAAAACACTGGCAATGAATAATAAATCCATGTTGCTTCTTGTTAAGAAATATCTGAAATAATTTCAAAGAAATGCTTTCTTAACAATTTTAGTTCAGACTGGAGAAGGCTCCATGCTGTTGAAGCAGCAACGCTGAAGGCTTGTTTCTCTTCTCTGTCCAAACTCTGGGCACAAGAAAAAGGAAAATGTTGGAGCAAACGATGTAGCAACGGTTTGATTTTTGTAAGAGTGAACCCAATAAGACAGAACCTGGCCAAGCAGAGTCTTACAAATCAAAGACATCCAGTGAGTCTCTGTACACTCTGAAGAGGCCAGTCAGCTTTGGGTCTACAGCTCACAGTGATGAGGTGTCTGCAGCCGGTTACAAACCTCAAAGCACAACGATAAATGGTGTTCAATGTCTGAAGACCTTTAGACAAGGCAATCGTGAGCAAAACACCATAACCAAACAAAGGTGACAAGGTTGATGAAACCAATGTTTTTTTTTTTTTGTGTTTTTTTTCTTCAAACTTTGAGGGAGGAACAGGATCCATTGCAGTAACAGAACTCAAGTTTCACCCTCGGTTTTCGGGCCAAGTTGTCAAATTGTGTCTTAAAGCTTCTCATCAAGCCAGGTATTTATAGCTGGCATTAAACTCAATTAGCTTACCTCGGATCTATGTTTAAAACCAATCGGAGAAGTGTTTCCTCTACCATTAACCAAGGAGGACGTCCCGCCCTGTCAACAGAACCGAGCGCCCTGCCTCCCAAAGACTCAGGGCTTGCACTTCAGTTTCTCTCCCTCCTAGTTCTGTTTACATTTGGGTGATGCCATTCCAAGTGAGTTACTAAGTTTACTTTGGAGACAGTTGCGTATCCTCTCTTTGTTGAACAATGTTGTCATAAAATTCTTGTTTGAACCACATTTCTTTTTCTGCCGTCACTGCCTAAGAAACTTGAACATTTCCAAACAGCGCACTTTAATGCTAGTGGGAGGGGGTCCTTGAACTCGTTGTGTTCTCCATGCTTGTTTGTTGTGCTGCCTTGGTTCAGAACACGTGTCAAACCAAAAGACCCTTACTAAATTTTTTTAGGTGCGAATAAATTTACCTTTAAATACCCAAGTATTAAACAGATGGAGAGTGACGGCACGCATCTGAAGGTAGAGGGCCAGACATTAGAACAATGATTTGATATAAACAGATCATAGGGGGTGAGACACATTGTTCTTCAGGTCCGGTCGACAAAACGAGCCAAACTCCAGCTGTTCGCTGCTCTGACCAAAGTAAAACTTTGTCCTGATGATGACAAAGGGGCTGCAGAGTCATTTGCAAGCATGACTCAACTGCTGTGCTGACTGTCCACAAAGGCCTGCAGACCAGCTGGAGAGGTGTGTGTTCAGATGTTACGCTTGAAAACAACACATCCTGAGGAAGCCATGAGGAAGAAGAGGCACACGCGGTTACATGGAAGGGACCGAGTGCGGTAGATCAATAGATAAACGGCCTGTCTGAAAACATTCACAATATCAAATGAACAGATTGCCACAAATCCCATTTTTAAATTTTAAAGTCCGACAGTTCACCTGTGGATTTGTTCGAGGCTCGTCGTCTGATCTCCGTCACCATGAGCCGTGACACCTGGGTGGTGAACTGCAGCAGGTCGGAGAACTTCTCCGTCATGCTGCTGGGTGGAGCATTTCCAAACACCTAAAGCAAAATAAATTGACTTTAGTTCGTTCATAAAAAGAAGCAACGTGCGCAGAATGAAGATGAACAGAGCCAAATGGGCATGCCTCCACCACAGGGAGCCATTATTTGCTTTTTGAGCCTGAAATTCTTTACAGTTGCAACTAAAGTCCTATAAAGCAGAGAAAATAGGGATTGTTAAGGGTGGCAGGCTTTTATCATTCTGGCTTTTCCTGACATGCACTGCATGCACAATGAGCCATTGGGAGACAACTAAAAAGACATTTCACACTTTATTCAGCAAAGGCTCATCGTGCATTTATTTATTCAGTACATCTGACAGGAAAATGGGCCTGGGGTCTGGTGTCCTGCTGCACAGGGAGCGCTTCACTTTTGAATTCTGACATACATGATGGCACCAGTGGGTGAATCACGGCCAGTGCAGGGTAATTAGCTAACAAGTCGAGAGACAATCTGTGTGGCACTCCAGTTTGACGAGAACACTCAGCTGGGCTGTCTGCAGCAGCCCCTGCAACACTAACAGGCAAATTATTTTATCACTGCAATGTAGAAATGCTGCCATCATTTCACCGAACTTGCCTCAATGCCATGTCTTTTATTTCTGTTTTGAGGGGAAATCATCTTCAATATGCCAACATGTAAAGCTCACTTCCATAATTATATTCTTTCCTCTCCACTTTAAGGCAGTTACCGGTAACTCAGGGATGTGTGTTGCCAGTTGTTTGACTGACTTCTCCAATTTCACAGCAGAAGTGTAGCTGAACCAATGAGTACAGTATTCAAAGAATGAGTACAGTACTGTATTCAAAGAAGAAAAACTTCATTTAGCAGCCCAAACTTGCAGCAACATCTTCCATTCGGGATGCTTCAAGCTCACAGCAGTGCAAATCTGTCTTACCCTGTTAAATACAGGAAGCATCATGTAGAGCTTCTCCTCCTGCTCCTTCTGGGTCATGTGACGGGGAGGGTGGCACAGCTCCGAGAAGAGGCGCCGCAGGTGCATCAGGCCGAGCGTGTTGTCCTGGGGGCTGCACTCCTCCTGCCGCGGCCGCCCCATGATCCTTTTCACCATGTTCATCTTGAGCGGCTTCGTCAGGGCAAAGGCAGCCCTGCAGCAGAGAGAGACGGGCTTTAATATCTCACAGTGTGCAACTCAATACTTCAGGGTCCAGCAGGACCAAACACTTCTTGGTGCCAACTCGACCACGAGTCTGTTTACAGAAAAGACTCTGACGCAGCATTTTTACACTTTCAGACAGCATTTATGCTAATAATTTCTTAGGAGGGAGTTTGATCAGCAATATATTGAATTTGTGTAAAACTTTGAAAAAGTCTAAAATGATCATTTTCTGGTAATAATCCCCACATAAAAAATAAATAAATAAATAAACTGTCAAAGTAAGTTGCTGACTTCACTGACAAATAATAAACCAATTATCATGTGAGCAGCTGGTTTCGGCTGTCAGCAGCAAACAAACAAGCTGTGGAACGCCCTGCCCTCATATCTGAGGGCCCCACAGACCATGACATGTTTTAAAAAAGGTCTTAAAACTAGGGATGCACCGATAAATCGGCCGGCCGATCGATCGGCTCCGATTTCCTTAATTTGGGGAGATCGGTGATCGGCCGATCTTTAAATGAGAAGCCGATTTTATCTACCGATTTTATCTGCCTCAGCAAAGGTTGGAAAATCCTGAAAATTTGGGGTGCATTTTGACCTTTTAACACCTGAAAATCGGTATCGGACAAAATCGGAATCGGCAGGTCAGACTTTCTAAAAATCGGTAATCGGTGATCGGCCAGAAAATTGAAATCGGTGCACCCCTACTTAAAACCTTTCTTTTTATCCAGTTTTTTAATTGATTGAATTGTATTTTTGTTTTTATTGCACCCACAGTTCTTATTTTATCTGCATTTTGTGAATTTAAAGTTTTTGATGCGATCATCTGTGAGGCACTATCCTTTTGGTTGTTCCTAGTACTCTTGGTTGCATTTATGGTTGATTTTTATCTTGATGTTATTTAATGTTCATTCTAGGGTTGCAACTAACGATTATTTCAATAATCGATTAATCGGCCGATTATTTTTTAGATTCAACGATGAATCGGGGGGGAAAAACAAAAAAAAAGTTTTAATTATCACCAAGAGGTGATTCCAAAATTCGACTGACATATCAAATCGCACAAAAAACAGGTTGCTACTTGACAATTGTATCGATTTTATCGATTCGTTGTTGCAGCCCTAGTTCGTTCACTGTAGCACTTTGAGATCTGTTGTGTATGTAAAGTGCATTATAAATAAAAGTTATTATTATTATTATTATTAACGGGTTGATCCACTGTGAGAGAGTGCTATTTATAAGAATGAGCTGGACTGAGGAAGTCTTTTGGACGAAAGACGAAACGTTTCTACAATTTTTTTTGCTTTGTTTTGTTTTGTTTTGTTTTTGAATGTCCAGAGGACAGGGCTTAAGCTTTTTTAGAAAACCAATTATCAGTTTCACAAAACAAAAATATGCACAGGCTATTGTTTAGTTTTATTTTACCAGTGAGATAACAGATACAGTAGATAGATACAGAGACAAGGCTGATTTTAATTGTGCACACCTCTTCCCAAGAGAATAACTCATATTCAGTAAATTTAGCCATTTGTTCCACTTGCCAACTTCTCTCCAGGATTATTTGTACCAGTTGCTAGGAGATTTCACACTCATTGAGGCTACATACATCACATCTCATCATCCAGTGATAAAAACAGAACCAGGCTGGCAGAGTGCAACAAAACAGCTCAAATAATGACAAATCAACTGGAGCAGTTTGTTGCATTTTGGCTGCAGAGACCCTGATGTCTGCTTTTTATTTACCATATCTTTTTACTTATAAAAAAAAGCTATAAAATGGAAAGACAGACCGCTCCACCAAAGGAGCTTGATCCTATTCTGTTAGAAGCACA
>JBBPBX010089597.1:0-14270 GCA_038048925.1 Garcialebias charrua
CAATTCAGTGATGTCATAATGTCAACAATAAGCCCAGATCGTGTCCCAACAATGAGAGAGGAGATTCAAACGCTCTTACAGAAAGGTGCAATACAAATTATTCCTCAAACACACGTAAACGACGGGTTTCACAGTCGTTATTTCGTGATGGTGGCCTTCGCCCAATTTTAGATCTGAGGCGTCCGAATGCAAGATTGAGACGATACAAATTCAAAATGTTGACATTGCGTCAAGTTATTCACTCTGTACGCCCAGGGGACTGGTGTACGTCGGTGGATCTGCGCGACACCTACTTTCATATCCCAATTCTGGACAAACATAGGAAGTTCCTGCAGTTTGCATTCGAGAACACATTGTACGAGTATCAGGTTTTGCCTTTCGGCCTGTCCTTAACTCCCCGCGTTTTCACAAACTACCATGAGGCGGTGCTAACACGCCTGAGGAATCAAGGGTTCAGAGTTTTGAACTATCTGGATGATCTGCTCGTGCTGACAGAGTCGTCAGCAAGCCTCAGCGAACACGAACCTGCTGATGTCACACCTGCAGGCCCTGGGCTTCATAATAAACAGAGACAAGAGTCAGCTACTGCCCAGCCAGACAATCTGTTTTCTCGGTCTCCAAATAGACTCAGTGCATTATCGTGCAAAGTTGTCAGAAAGGAGGTTATCAAACTTCAACTGGTGCTTGGCTTATTTCCAACACGTTCAGGTGATAACAACCAAACAATGCCAACGTCTGTTAGGCTACATGGCTTCCATGGTTGTGGTAGTCCCACTGGGCCGGCTGAGGATGAGGGCTTAACGTTGGTTTCACACGAAACAGACATGTGCCCCCCTTCCCCCTCAGCATCAAAAAGTGAGAATCACACCATCCTGCCTGCTGGCTCTGGAGCTGTGGAGAGACACAATGGAGCTCAGCAGGGGGGTACCTCTGAGACGAGTCTTGTCACACATAGTGGTGACAACGGATGTGTCTCTGACAGGGTGGGGGGATCTGCAGACACGTGCAAGTACGTGGACACTGGTCCCCGCAGCAGCGGGAGCTGCACATGAATCAGCTGGAAACGTTAGCGGTCTTTCTCTCCCTAAAACATTTCTGCAGACTGAATCTGATCTTTCAGAAAAATGTGTTGATCCGCAGTGAAAATACCTGTGTTGTTTCAAACATAAACAGAGAGGGCAGCACGAAATCACTGCCCCTCTTCTGCCTGACGGGCAAGCTGCTTCAGTGGAGCAGCACGAACCTCCTGTCACTCAAAGCCATACACGTCCCAGGCGTGCAAAATCACGGAGCGGACACGCTCTCAAGGGGAGCACTGCTGACATCAGAATGGCGTCTGAACCCAGAGGTGGTTCACCAGATATGGCAAAGGTTTGGGAGGGCCAGGGTAGATCTGTTCGCCTCAAAACAAAACGCACATTGTCCTATGTATTTCTCCATACTGGACGTAAACGTACCACTAGGCCTAGATGCTCTGGCGCACGAGTGGCCAACGTCAAAGCTGCTTTATGCATTTCCCCCAGTGGCATTAATTCCAGTGACCTTGGAGCGAGTGCGCACGCAAGCCCCCTCCCTGATCCTGGTCGCCCCGAGATGGCCCAAGCGAGCCTGGTTGGCAGAGATAGTATCTCTGCTAGCAGGACAACCGTGGTGTCTGCCTATACGCAGAGACCTGGTGACCCAGGCCTGCAGCCAATTATGGCACCTGAGACCAAACTAAATTCAAAGACCGAACAAAAAATAGACAAATAGCTCCTACAAACTATAAAACACCTAGATAAGGATATATACAAAAAATGTCTCGAATATCTACCAGAATTTCAAAAAGGATTTTGACCAAAACAAAAAAAAAACAAATGGAAATTTGATAGATAAACTAAAATGTGCCACAATCTTTGAATTTGGTCTCAGTGTATCAGAGACCACGACATATTTCTACCAAACAAGACACTTATTTTTTTTTATTTATGCTGTTAAAAACATATGTTTACAAGAGCAAAAATAGTCAATAAATTAATGTAAACATAAAATATAAATTTGACCGGTAAGGGGTGCAAAATGTGTTTCTCTTAATGAGACTGCCAATCTAAAAATTTGCCTTAATTTAAAAAAAAAAGTCAAGCAGTTTTGCATGTATTTTTTATTTTACATTTAATACGAAATTAATTATTTCTGAAACAAAAAAAAATGAGTACATTATGTGTAGGGCTGGACGATATGGCCAAAATTTTTATCACAATATATTTCTTAATTTCGGTCGATAACGATATAATTAGATATCGATATAAACAATATAAAAGCCTCAGAAAAACTACAAAATGTACAAATAAATTAAGTTTAAACTTTTATTTGTATTTAGCCTTCAAAGAAAATTGAAATCACCATCAAATAAACATAAAACTCTCAACTTTGTCAATAGTAATAGTTTTAACTGTAAACAACAACATAGACTTATTCTGTTATTCTTACTGATTTAAACAAATGTAATTCAGCCAGGCTAAAAAATAAAAATGCTCAGAACTGCTGTAATAATCAGAAAAAAGACGGAGTAAGTCAAGTTCAAGTACTCAGGCCAGGGGCCCAGTTACTCCCAACAATAGCAAAAATATATATTGTAAAAAGAAACAGTAATAAAGATATAAACTAAGAAATACACTAAGCACTAATAGTGCAAAACAATATGCCAATCAACAGCAGCATGAACATGAGTCTGTGTGAGTAGGTGTGCGAGATCAGCATCATGGATAAACTAAACACTAGTGCAAAACAATATGCCGATCAACAGCAGCATGAACATGAGTCTGTGTGAGTAGGTGTGCGAGATCAGCATCATAGATAAACTAAACACTAGTGCAAAACAATATGCCGATCAACAGCAGCATGAACATGATTCTGTGTGAGTAGATGTGTGAGATCAGCATCATGGATAAACTAAACACTAGTGCAAAACAATATGCTGATCAACAGCAGCATGAACATGAGTCTATGTGAGTAGGTGTGCGAGATCAGCATCATGGATAATCAGCAGCACCTATCACCAGTCATAGTGGCATTATAGGTCTAACATCTTCAGGGAAGAGTAACATCAAACACAAATATTTGAGGGGTGATGATACATGACAGACTCTAGAGCAGGGGTTTGCAACCTGCGGCTCTGGAGCCACATTTTGCTCTTTGGTCCCTCAACAGTGCCTCTTTCAAGCTTTGATCAAAACTAACTTTAAACCAAATTTAATTTGTTCTTATAACAAAAAAAGGGCTTTTAGCAGTTTTTCCTGCTTTACAAATGTGTGAATACTAGAACTAATAGAAGGAGTGAAGTGAGACAGGTCCCTCTTGTAAACGAGTCCCCGTGGCTCAACGAGGCTAGCCTGTATAAATAAAGGTTGAATGAATACTTTAACTTTGTTTATTCAAAGTAGGATATTTAATTTTTCCGCAATTAAAATAATTTACATAGACCTGCATAGTGTTATAATTTTTTTTTTTTTTATAATTGAGAACGAACAATTTCTTTCTTCTTTACAATAATCTTGTCTTTTTTTGGTCTTAAAATGTAAAAACATCAACAAATCATTAGGTATTTTCAGATTCACAATGGCTAGAAAACTACCCTACTGGTCAGAAAAGTGCGCTCCAACAAACTTAAAGTTGGCCGTGGGCCACCAGTTGAGAATCCCAGTTGTAACAGGTATTTTGGCTCTGGACACGTTTAATTTGTGAACAAAGAGGCAGAAATGGCTCTTTTGATCATAAAGGTTGCAGACCCCTGCTCTAGAGGTTTTTGGCAAGAAATATAAGCTGGTCTATATTATCTGGCTTCAAAGATGCCCTTTTGCAAGTGACGATGTTGCCACCTGTACTGAAAACCCTCTCAGATGGGGAACTTGTGGCCTGAATGCACAAGTAATGTTTTACCAGTTGGCTTACTGTGGGGAAGTTCTTTTGATAGAGCTTCCACTAGTCCAGAGGATTTGAGTCATTGTCGGCACTTGGAGACAAAAGGTAGTTGCTGAGCTCCCTTTCAACTACCTGCTTTGCACTCAAGCCTCTTGTGTCGGAAGTGGTGGGCCTCTTTGAAAAAAATCTAGACAGAGGCTTCTTTGTTTTCTTAGGTGGAGGGCCTGCTGCAGAAACATGTCCACTGTCGTCTTTGGATGCTTCTCCAACCACAACAGCTCTGTCTCCTTTCAACATCTCCAACACAGCCCTCTCCTTGATGTTCTCTTTCTTCTCCTGAATGTACTCAAGCTTGAATCTTGGCTCAACGAGACATGCCATGTCAAGTAGCTCACCCATGGCTGGATCCTTGTCCTTTTTTGTTGAGGTATCCCATCACTGATGTCTTTATGCTTTGTGTGAGCTCTGTGTCATCCTCTGCTTCTCTTTCAAGATGGAAGTGTTGAAGAGATGCATCACTGGTTTTAATAATGACACACTGACATAGGACTCACAGGACAAGGCATCAGTGAATTCGAGGAGTGGGCTTAGAGCTGCATCTATAGACTCTAAAACGTCCACATCTTGCCACGTAGGAACCAGTGACCTGGTCTTCTTGTCCTTTGAGAGGACCTCTGTGATGGCCTTTTTCTGCTCCAGGACCCGCTTCACCATTTGTTGACGGGAGCCCCATCTTGTTGGTGTTTCAGTGATGAGCTTGTGCTTTGGCAAGTGAAACTCCTCCTGAGCAGCTGCAAGGTCCCTTTTCTTTTTCCAAGAGTAGGAGAAGGCATCCACCACCTTTTTACAGACCCCAACTGCTCTGTCCACTCGCTTGTCTTGGTTAACTTTTTCTGTAAACACAGAGAAAAATTATTGCAAATAATATAATATAAAACATTTGTATTTATATTTTCATCCATCCATCCATCTTCTTCCGCTTATCTGGGGTCGGGTCGCGGGGGTAGCAGCCTAAGTAGGGAGGCCCAGACTTCCCTCTCCCCAGCCACTTGGAGCAGCTCCTCTGGGGGAATCCCAAGGCGTTCCCAGGCCAGCCGAGAAACATAGTCCCTCCAGCGTGTCCTGGGTCTTCCTCTGGGTCTCCTCCCGGTGGGACATGCCCGGAACACCTCACCAGGGAGGCGTCCAGGAGGCATCCTAACCAGATGCCCGAGCCACCTCAACTGGCTCCTCTCGATGTGGAGAAGCAGCGGCTCTACTCCGAGTCCCTCCCGGATGACTGAGCTTCTCACCCTATCTCTAAGGGAGAGTCCAACCACCTTATATTTATATTTTAACAAATATTTATTTATATTATTCTTAGAGAAAAATCACAATTCTCTTGATTAAGTATATTTGATTAAGTCTGATTTAAATAGAATAGAAACAGCCTTTATTGTAACCACAATGGGGAAATTCAGGTATGAGGTACAGTATAAAGGTTCACAAAAAAATTAAAATCTAATTTAACAAATTATCTGCTTTATAAGGCTGAGCTGAATACAGCTCCTCAGACTGAAGATGGAACATTTCTACATTTTCTTGTTTTTGTTTTTTTGAACCCGTCCAGAGGACCTGACATAACTTTTTTAGATGAAGAAATTACACTTTACTACAATGTAATGTAGTGAGTGTTAGTGTACAGCTTAAAATGCAAAATAAATAAATAAAATTGCTGTAGGTTAAGCCTATTTGTGTGAAGCATGTTGTATTTGATGATTTTAGTAATAAAACTTCATACTATAAACAAAATAACATAACACTGAAGTGTATTTTAACTGTATAACTTACAGATTGCAGAGTTCAGTCGGTGCCCGAAGTACTGTAGTCTTGTCCAGGTGTTCAGCTTAGGTGCTTTGAGGATGTTGGCCCCGCTATCTGTGGTGATGATGACCTGGCGGTTTTCACCGAGTCCCCAGGAGGCGAGCACATCTGTCAGTCCAGCTGCAATGGTTTCGCCAGTGTGATTCTCAGGAAAATAGACCGTCTGGAGACATAAGCTGACAAGCTTCCACTCTTGGACAATAAAGTGAACTGTCAGGCTCAAGTATGGTTCTGAGGTTCTGCTTGAACACAGGTCAGCTGTAGTTGAAAGTTTTGACACAGACTTGAGTTGCTCCTCCACCCTTTCTCTAACTTCACCATAAAGTGCAGGTATGGCTGTGTGTGAAAAATATTTCCGGCCGGGGAGCTGGTATCTGTGGTCGATGACTGACATCATTTATTTGAAACCCACATTTTCCACTGAGAGCATCATGTATTTTGCCAAGAAATTTGTAACAGCCTTAAGCCCGAGATACACTGAAGCGTCCTCCGTATACGCGCGTATACGCGCATATTTTGTGCGTATGTTTTTGCTGCTATACTTCAGCTCACGTTCTCCTTGTTGTAATATGAGCAGCTGAGCACGGAGGGACTCAACTGAGCTCGCTGATTGGTCACTTGCTGACACGCCTACTGAATTGATTGACAGCCTTTAAGTCAGCTGAAAGTGAAACCTAGTCAGCTGAAAGTGAAACCTAGAGAACTCATCATGAGCAGCTCGCTGGACTTCTGCGGTGTTCTGATACGGTGTTTCTACTATATATGTTATAAAAAGTTCTCTCAGAAATAAAAATAATAACAGGGAGCGCTTTTCCTGCAGCACACAGCCCACCAGGGAATATTTAAAACATCGTGCACCCAGGTAGGACCTGAATTCATTCATTTCAATCATCGAGTGAACGGAGGAAGAAGCGGTTACTTGACTTTAGGCAAAAAAACAAAAGAAAAGGCCCGATCAGCGATAAAGAAGGGGAATTTATTTCATTTGTGTAACATACAAAACAGTCCGGCGCCGGGAAGTTTATGGTCAGACACCGCGTATCGCGCACGCGGATCGCGTATGCGTAGTAAAAAAATACTTTTGCGCGTACATGCCCTGAGGGGCTACGCTTTTGCCACAGCGTACGTACGCTGCGTATAGGCGTACCGTGAGGACGCTCGAGTGTATCTCGGCCTTGAGTTATGTCTTTATGACGCTTGGAGTTTTTGTCATATACTGGTAGCATGAATACAGCAATCTGCATTTGCTGAATGGGCTTCTCTTTGGATACAGCTGGGGCCGGGGGTGATGCTTCAGGGACATGTTGGCTCAGATATTTATTATGCTTCATCTTTTGACTCTCAGCATATTCTATAGAGTGCAAACTCTTCAGATGGTGAAACAAGTTAGTTGTGTTCCACTACTAGTTGGAATGTCTCTTCGACATATTTTGCAGCGTACAGAAACCTGCTGTTTATCAGATATTTGAAAGCCAAACCACTTCCACACCGCCGAATTAGTATTTCCTTTCTTGTCAATTATGTCGTTTGCTTTCTCTTCCTTTGTGAACACTTCTTCAGTCACATTCTGAGGGGCACTCATTTTGATTCAAAAACTTTCCGCACGTTGTAGATTAGCATAGCTTGCTAGCACTGACTCCCGCTCTGCATATTGCGTCACCACACACTTACGCCGTGGCTTTTTCTGTCCGGGTTGAACACTTCTTCAGTCTGAGGGGCACTCATTTTGACTCAAAAACTTTCCGCACGTTGTAGATTAGTCTAGCTTGCTAGCACCGACTCCTGGACTCGCACTCTGCATATTACGTCATCACGCACTTACGTATTTATGTTGCGGCTTTTTCTGTCCGGGTTGAAACGTCAACCCGAACAGAAAAACGAATGCGTCAGTGAAACGCTGTAATCATAGTGTTATGTCTATCGAAATATCGAAAATATGTTTAAACTTCATATCATTGTTAGTGAATAAAGGTACATTGCAATATTTTTCATTACTGAATTATTGTCCAGCACTATTTATGTGTATGCTATAAGTTATGCAAATGTTTGTATTGTTTACAGGCAAATCTTTAGTCACCTATACCATTTTGGGTGGGTCCTTGACAGTGGTTTTTGTAGTCCTGCTGAGTCTGGTTCGATCATTCAAAATTGGTGATAAATTGTTGACCGACGGTCTGTATAGTCTGGACCAACAATCTTCACTAATTTTTTACCTGTCCTTTAGAATGGCAGGGAGAGATGAGGATAGTAACATGGAGTTTAATGAGAGTGGGGAGGAAGCTGGTTTGAGTGGGGAAAGTAGAGGTAATGAGTGGTCTGAAGTTAGAAAAAAGGCAAGTCAGCATAAGAGGAAAAAGAAGGAAGATTCTAGTGTAGGGATGACAGAGAGTGAGGAAGAGGTTGATAAGGATAAAAAAGAAAATATCCCAAAGATAGTGATACGGTTTGAAGGTGATAATGGGGTAAAGAAAATTAATCTGTTAAAACTCACTAAAATTATTAGAGAAAAAATTGGAGATGTGAACAATGTTAAAATTATCAGAGGTGGAAATTTGTTGGTTGGATGTAGTGAGGACTGAGGAGCAAGTTGTAAAAGCAAAGGAATTAACTTATATTGGTAAGTCTAAAAAAGCCAAGTCTGTTCCTCTGGACCTTCAAAAAGCAAAACAAAATAAAGCAAAAAAAAATGTAGAAATGTTTCGTCTTTCGTCCGAAAGACTTCCTCAGTCTGAGCTGCTGTATTCAGCTCAGTCTTATAAATAGCACCCTCTCACAGTGGATCAACCAGTTGGCTGATGACAGCCGAAACCAGCTGCTCACATGATCAAGGAGGACCATCAGCCTGACGATGGATTGTTAGCACCCTGATGGTTGTTTGCTACCGGTTTCAGCTGGTTTCTGCTGTCATCAGCCAACTGGTTGATCCACTGTGAGAGGGTGCGGCCGTGGCACAGTGGTAATGGCAGTCGACCCCGATCGGAAGGTTGGAGGTTCGAATCCCGCATCCGCCCACCATGTGTCGTTGTGTCCCTGGGCAAGACACTTAACCCCAAGTTGCTCCCGGTATGTCTGGATGGCGCCTTGCAAGGCAGGCTACCACCACCGGTGTATGAATGTGTGAATGAATGGGTGGATGGCTGGTATTGTAAAGCGCTTTGGGGCTCCTCACAGGGGGCTGGAAAGCGCTATATAAATAAGCTCCATTTACCATTTTACCATAAGACTGAGCTGAATACAGCAGCTTAGACCATAGTTGCCAAGTCCGCTTATTTCAAGCGGCATTGGGCTTGTTTTCCCCTGGAGTCGCTTTCAAATTTGGTCAGCCGCTTGTGGCGTTTTTTTGGGCTTCTCGCGGACATTGAGTCGCTTATTTGTGCTTGTTTTTCAGTCGAGCAGTAATGCGAGTGGTAGGTAGTTTGTCACGCCCCCCTTCCACGTATGTTACATCAAGGCGGATGTTACGTTCAGGTGCAGTTGGCGCAAGCGACAGTCAGAGCCAGTAAAGCCATAGATAATATATATGTATATATCTATGAGTAAAACTATATAAGCGCGAGCAATTAATGATGAGTCAGCATGAGCAGCATATAGTGACACAACATATATATCTTGTATCATTCAACTATGTTAGTTTTTAGCAAACAAAATGACAAATTAATGAAAATTACTTTCTTTTTTTTTATTTTTTTTATTGACATTTATAAATACATTTAACATATTTAACATTTAACACTTCAATTATTTGTAAATTATCCATTTAAATGTCTTTAACAAATAGAAATAAAGAAACAAAAAATAATAAATAAACCAAGACTAATAAAGAACATAAAAAACAAAACAAAATAAAAAAAAAATAAAAAATAAAAAAAAACTTAATGTAAAAGGAGTGAAAGTGGTTTTTGACACAGTCAACAATCATTCAGAGGTTACTAGGTCTATATCTGGTCTACATGATTTTATATAAACCATCCATTTCTTCCAGCATAGAATAAATCGGTCCTTTTCATCGTTTACTTCTGCAGTTATTCTCTCCATCCTGTATATGTCCATTGTAATGTCCATCCATATGTTCAATGTTGGGCTCTCGAGTGAAAGCCAATGTTTCGTTATGGCTTTTTTGCACGCCACTAATAAAATGTTAATTAGGTATTTGTCCATCTTTGAGCATCCTTCAGGCATCAGTCCAAAAAACAAAACTTTACTTTCAAAAGGCAGCTGACATCCAATAATATCTTGTATTGCTTTATGTATCTCCCTCCAATAGGTTCTAATTACTTGACAGCCCCAAAAAATATGATAATGATTTGCAATGTTATTTCCACAATTTCTCCAACAAGTTGGAGAATTACCTTTATAGTGGGATTTTTGGTAGGGTGTAATAAAAAATCTTGTCAAACTTTTCCACCCAAATTCCCTCCATCTCAATGAGCTGCTACATTTCCACTGATATTCCCAAATTGTTCTCCACTCTTCATCTGTTATATGTATTTCTCCCTCCATCTCCCATTTTGTTTTGATGTATAACGTCGAATGTGCTTTCATATTTACAAGTCCTTTGTATAGACCTGAGATAATGCCTCTCTGTTTGTTTGAATCATATGCCTCTTTAAACTGGCCCAACAACGGTTTGCTCAATTCTGATATTTTTTTAATTTTATCATTGACAAAATGTCTTACCTGTAGATAACGAAAAAAATCATGTGCTTCTAAGAAGTATTTTTCCTTAATCCATTCAAAACTTTGTAGTGTGTTGTCTTTTATCATCTTACACACAGCTGTTAATCCTTTCTGTGTCCATTCCTTAAATCTATTGTCCAATTTATTTGGAGTAAATTGTGTATCATATGCACACCACTTTAAGAATACTAGATCCTCTTGTAATTTGTATGTTGTTATTACAGTTTTCCACGTTTTCAGAGTCAGCTTGATCCAAGGGTTATCTATATTCTTTATAGCATTTTGTAGGTCACTGTCTGCTATGAGTGCTTGTAAGGGGGTGGGGGTCAGGGCCTCTTCTATGTTCTTCCATTGAGCTTTATATGAAGGATTGCACCAACAGATCATAGGCCTCAGCTGTGCTGCCCAGTAGTAATCTCTGAGGGAAGGAAGGCCCCATCCCCCTTTATCTTTTGCTAATTGTAATGTTTTTAATCTAATCCTGGGTCTTTTACCTTGCCATATGTATCTAGACAGGATTTTGTCCCATTCATTAAATTGTGATTGGTTTATTTCAATTGGTAGAGTCTGGAATAAATACAATAACTTTGGTAAAATACTCATTTTAATTGAATCTATTCTTGAGCTGAAACTTAAATATGGGGTGAGATTCCATCTAGCTATATCATCTTTAATTTTATTTTGTATTGGTGAGTAATTATGTTTTACTAGATCTGTTAGGTCCTTTGGAATTATTATTCCTAGGTATTTAATATAGTCTGTTTGCCATGATAGATCATATTTTTTCTTGATTTCTTCTGGAGGATTGTAATTGTATTTAAGTAGTCGAGTTTTACTTATATTTATTTTGTATCCTGATAAGACACCAAAGCGTTCAAACGATTGCATTAATTTAGGTAGAGAGCTTGTTGGTTGTCCCAGAAAAATTAAAATATCATCTGCATAACAGGCTAATTTGTGTTCTTTCCCATGTACAGTGATACCCCTTATTTCATTGTTTTGTCTTATATATTGAGTGAGTGGTTCTAGGTATAATGCAAATAACAGTGGTGAACATGCACAGCCCTGCCTTGTGCCTCTTTCCAAAACAAAGCTGTTTGATAAGCATCCATTAATTTTTATTCTAGCAGTTGGTTTTTCATATAGTGCCTGTATGGTTTTAATTATTGTTTCATTCATGCCAAATCTACGTAGAACTTGATAGAGGAAACTCCAATTCACAGAGTCAAACGCCTTTTCTGCATCAATACTGATTACCATCGCTGCTCTTTTTTCTTTTTGAATATGATTTATAATATGTAGTGTCCGTCGTATATTATCTTGTGTTTGACGTTCTCGTATAAAGCCAGTCTGGTCATTATGTATCAAGTTTGGTAAAAACTTGTCTAGTCTTCTGGCCAGGATGGAAGTAAATAATCTATAATCTATGTTGAGAACTGATATTGGTCTATATGATCCACAGTCTAATTTGTCTTTGTTTTCTTTAGGGATGGCAGAGATCACTGCTTCCTTCCAGCTGGGCGGTGTTTCCCATTTATTTAATGCCCAATTCATTGTAGGAAGCATCACTGGTATTAACTCTTCTTTTAATTCCTTATACCATTCTGCTGTGTAACCATCAGATCCTGGTGATTTATTTAACTTAAGTCTACTAATGGCTTCTTTTAACTCCTTTTCTGTTATATCCTCAACCATTTTTCTATTCTGTTCTTCATTTAACGTAGGTAATTCAAGAGAATCCAAAAAGTTTTGTATTTCCGCCATGCTACCTCCTCCTCTTTTAGAATAAAGCTTCTTATAAAATGTTTCAAATGCAGTCTGAATTTCATTTAATCTGTTTTTTATTATATTCGTTTCTGAATCTCTAATTTTGTGGATTGTGTTCTGAGCTATTTTCTTTTTAAGTTTCCAAGCAAGAACCTTCATTGATCTGGATCCACCTTCATAATATCTTTGTTTGAGAAATAATAGTTTTTTCTTTATTTCATTTGTAGTTAACTCATTAATTTCATTCCTTGTTTTTGTAATTTCATTCCATATAACCTTATCTGGTTTTATTTTGTGTTTTTCCTCTAATTCTCTTAATTTTTTCTGTAGTTCTTCTAATTTATTATTTCTCATTTTTTTCTTATATGAGGATATAGCTATAATTTTTCCTCTTAGGACAGCCTTCAGAGCGTCCCATAAAATAGGAGGCGATACATCGCCTTTATCATTTGTTTCCAAGTAAAGTTGTATTTCTCTTATAATCTGTTTCTTAATGTGGGAATCTTTAAGTAGGCTTGAATTTAGTTTCCAGTTTTTTATTTTCTGTTGTAATTTTAGATCAATGGATAGGTACACTGGGGCATGGTCGCTTAAATCTATAGTTCCAATTTCACAGGTGTTTATTATGTCTTTGTCTTTTCCAAAGGTTAGGAAATAGTCTATTCTTGTATATGTTTGGTGGGGTGATGAGTAGTGGGTATAATTTCTTTGTTTAGGATTTAAATCTCTCCATATATCTATTAACCCCACTTCTTCAAAAAGCTTATTAATTTTCTTAACTAATAGTTTTGTATTTTGTGTTTTACCGTTAGAAGTGTCTAATCTTGGCTGTAGGTGTACGTTTAAATCCCCTCCACAGAGTAAGAATCCGTCTGTCTCCGTTACCATCAAATCAACAACTTTCTTAAAAAAACTGATGTCACTTCCGGGTGGTGCATATAGATTTAGCAAAGTGATCGGATTCCCTTCAATGTTCCCTTTTACTAATACATACCGTCCCTCTCTGTCCTGTATCACATGTAGTTCTTCGAGATGTAATTTATTTGATATAAGAATGGCAACACCTCTCCTCCTTCCAGATTTATAAGAAGAAAAGAAGACCTTCGTAAAACCCATTCTTTTTAATTTCTCATGTTCTTTAGAGTCCAAGTGTGTTTCCTGTAAATATACTATATGTGCTTTTTCCTTTTTCATTTTGGTTAAAATCTTACTGCGTTTTATTGGATTGAGCAGCCCATTTACATTATATGAAATAACCTTTAATTTATCACTAGCCATATTTCAGTTGTCTGGATGTTTTAATATTTCTGTGTTTTAGTTTAAACCACAACCTCCCTGAATACTTACAAACAAAACAAATAAACAAATCAACATTAAAGCTGCATGGAGCTTGAGCAAAAACTATAAACTGTCCTTGAAAAAAAATAAAAAAAATAAAAAACAAAAACACTTTGACTTCCAACTGTGGGGTCTCCTGTGTGACCCTTAGTCCTCCCCACTGACAGGGGGGGTTTGAAGGGGGGCCTCTCTCTTCTGGTGGTGAGAAAGGGCCTTCATTTGCCATTAGGCCTATGTCCATTTTAATGACAACGTAAATAAAACGGAAAAAAAAAACACACCCGACTATTTCCATTATATCTATTGCCTTTCAGTTCTTGTTTCTTAAGTTCAATGGTCTCTTATTAGTTCACATGTTCTTCAGAAAGTCTCAAACAAAAGGAAAATCACTCACCGCTGATGTCTTTTACTTATCTGTTTCTTAAATGTCCAGTTATTTCTGATCCTGCCGTCTGAACTCTCAGAGTTTCTCCTTGTAGCCTCGGGTCCGATCTTCACCCCTCCTGCTCCTCTTCCCCTCGGTGTGCCACATTAGTTCTTGGATCTGTTCCATTAAAGCCTCCGGGCGTTTAATGACAGTCACAGGGAATCCTCTCTTGTCCAGGTCGCTTGTTGCCTCCTCTGCTGAGCCATACAGCACTGTTCCTTCAGGATAAAACACTCTCATCTTGGCAGGGAACGGGGTCTGGAAAAACGGATCTTCTTCTCCTTCAGCACTGATTTCA
>JBBPBX010089601.1:0-14269 GCA_038048925.1 Garcialebias charrua
CCTATGCGACACCACTCCCCAGCGCTACCAACTGTGCCACAGTGCTACTACCTAATCATTTAGGTAACTTAGTACTGCCCCTCCCCCTCCATTTTTGTAAAATCTCAGTTGGCTGAGGTTGACTGCCGAAAGATGGAAAACTGAAAGTTATGCACCATAACTCATATTCCCTGAAGGAAGGGAACGAGGTGCAACACTATTGATATGGGAATTGTGCCCCTGCACGATTACCTGAAGGAATACATTCACGCCTTTACGGCATGGGGCATCAGCATCACACCAGAGGCCCTGCCCTCTGGGTACTTAAGACGTGAGCCCCCATCCAAATGGTCTCCAAGTGCACTTCACTGAGCTTCAGCATTGAAAAGGGCCAACTGTGTTGCACCTCGTTCCCTTCCTTCAGGGAACATGAGTTATGGTGCATAACTTTCAGTTCCCTTTATCAGTCAGGTCACTCAAAGCAACACTATTGCTATGGGAACGTAATTCATTCACGGCCTTGAAATGCTCAGTAAAATGCATGCTTGTGAGAACTTCTGCCTTTATACATTAGGCATCTCTCGGCCGCTCTCCACTGTGTGTTAGAGAGAACAGCCTGAGTGACGTCACACGCAGTAACGTCCAAACTGTAATGTGTTGCAAACGTGTTCGTTGAGCCCCTGTTTGCAGTTGCACAGATGTCTGCCCTTGAACAGTGACCACGAGGCGGCCAAGCCTCGAGTGGAGTGGGCACGTACCCCAGAGGGCACCTGTTGACCTTTGCTACTGTACACTCTTTTAATGGCCTCAGTCACCCAGTGTGAGAGGCGCTGCTTTGACAGGGCCCTACCAGTAGCCGGGATGGCAAAACATACAAAGAGCTGGTTTGTTTTCCTCCAATCAGTTGTTCTTTCAATGTAAGCACCCAGGGCCCTAACGGGGCAGAGTGCTCTCAGCCTCCTCTGTTCCTCAGTGAAGACGGGAGCAGGAGGAAATGAAGAGAGTTCAAAGTCCAGACTTCAGGGATTAAAAGTTAAAACCTTTGGGACACATGCAGGTTAGGTCGTAGTGTGACCTTTGACCTATCAGGGGCAAACTTTGTACACATTGGGTACACTGACAGAGCGTGGAGGTCACCCACACGTTTAGCTGAGCAAAGAGCCAGGAGTAGAACAGTTTTATAAGATAGCAAATCTATCTTAATGTTGCTTAAAGGTTCGAATGGGGGCTCACAGAGAGCATTCAGGACTAATTGGAGGTCCCAATCAGGGGTCAAAGTCCTGCTGGGGGGTCTCTTCTTCAATACGCCCTTCATGAACCATATCATGAGAGGGTGTGCACCGGGTGTCTTTCCCCCCCAGCCTTCATGGCATGCCGAGATGGCTGATAAAAACACCTTAATTGTGGAAAAAGAGCAGCCTTTTTCCAACAGGACCTGTAGAAAGGTAAGAAGCTGGACCAGGTCACAAGAATAAGGGACAATATTCCTTTTCATGCACCAAGCTTCAAAAACACACCATTTACGAGCATAGAGAGTCTGTGTTGACATTGCTCTCGCTCCCTGGATCGTGTTTACCACATTGCTGGGGAGGCCTGAGGCCATCAGTTTGTTCCTCTCAGCAACCAAGCTGAAATTTGCCACAGTCCTTGGCGTAAGTAGAGAGGTTGTTCGTGTGGTTGAGCCAGCAGGCCCCTGAAGGGGAGCAGCTGTCAGTGTATCAGAATTAAGTACACCTCCGAGGGCCATGAGCCCTGTGGCCATCTGGGGGCTAACAATATTAGGGAGGGGTCCCTCCTGTAGGTGTGCTTCCGCGTCACCCGAACTAGGGGTGCTAGGGGAGAGGTGCAATGCATTTCCTCTGCTGGCCAGTCGTGGGCCAGAACGTCTGTTTTTGCTTTGTTTAGTGAGAGCCACGGGATGTAGGGCGTGTAGGTTTTGTATGCGAACAGACCTTCGGATTCCAGGCCGCGCCGTGACTGGATCTGGTTCACAAACCTCCGGCTTCGCCACTGCTCTGGAGCTGGATTTGATTCCAGGGAGCTGTATCAGGCACGCTTCCCCTAAGGACGTATTTTGACCAAGGTGGTGGTGACCCATACGCCCAGAAATATGGTAATCTGGGAGCTTTTCTGCAATATTATGATGGAGCTGAAAACCTCACGATGAGGGGACGTTATTTAAAGGCACAGTTGGGCTAGTGCGCTGAGCTTGGTCATACATTTCAGGTCCACTGGTCGTGCATGGCCTGCTGGTTTTACAGGTTGGAAAGCCAGTTCCAGTTTGAGGGCCTAAGGCTGTATAATTTTTATTTTTCTGCTCAGCACCGACAAACCTGGATGATTTCACTAGGTCCAGGCTTTCTCTGGCACGAGGAAGAATGATCTGACTTGGCCCAGGTGCATTTATTGTGTTGTAACAACATTTATTTACAATTTCTGCAGCATTATTGTTGTCTCCTCTGTCAGCATGTGTGCATGGCCCTGGCTCGCAGGCTTCGGTTGCAGTGCCCCCGTGGCTCAGTGCGGTCATCCGCTGAAATGCAGTTGGGGGCCATGACTGTACGTCGTCATGGTCACCGTGTTCAATCGGCACGCCCTTCGGGCATGCGGACATGCTGCGAGCTTGGGGAATTTGTGTATTCCTAGCCTCCCAAGTCTCAGCAGTGCGGGGGAGTGAGTGTGTGACCCCCCTCATCCGGCCTTGTGTGAGCCAGTTTACCTGCTTGCGGACGCCGCAAGGTCTGTCTGCTGCAGACAGTCCCGGGACATCCTACTGGGGTTCATTTTTCTGATCTGGCACCCCATGTACCGCGAGAGAGGGGGGGTGGCAGCCCCTTCCCTTCATAGCAATTGTTTTCAAAGGGGTGATGTGTTGTTGTTGTTGTTCATCACTCCTTTTTTTTGAGTCAAGAGACAGGGCAAAACTGTTCTTTTGAATTTTTATTTTGTGTTTTGTACAACAACCTTTTGTCTTTATTTCACATACAGCAGAACATTCATGTTTTGAACATACAGTAAATTCACCAGCTTTTCGTAGTCTCTTACAAATAAAGTCTGGTTATATAAAATTAGGCTCCCGTACCCCTTGGGCGGACGAGCCGGCAAAACTGTGAAGAAGGCCCGCTTCGTCAGGCTCGCTTCTGTCTCCCATCATGGTTTGCCAAGGAAGTCCTCGGTGGGACCGTCTGGTGAGGGACGAATCTGGTCCTAATCTAGGACTGACCGTCCTGAGGTGGACCTGCTGGGGGTCTCTGCTGGTGCTCCCCGTCGTAAGCCGGTCTCTTCTGTGGTGGACGACGTGTGGCTGAGCGGTGTCGTTGCTGCATGGGTCTGCTCCTGCTTGTCTCCCTGGGGGGGGACAAAATCTTTCCTTGGCATGCCCTCACGGAGGGCCTCAGCCTGCTTGTGCCTCTGCTCTAGCCTGGTCTGTATCCGGTCCAGGGCTCTCCCGAAGAGTCCTGTCGGCTCAATCGAGTGGTGCAGAAAAGGGACCCGCTGATCTTACGGAAGGTCCGTCAGGGTCATCCATAAATGACGCTTGGCGATGACCACCTCAGCCATATACCTCCCTTGTGCAATGGCTGCTGTCCCCATCATGCGGAGCACAAAGTCAGTGGCCCTGCGGGCTTCTTCCAGCACCTCAGTCGCAACCTGCTTGTCTGTTGTCACCTGGAGCTCCTGCAGCTTTTCTGCCAGGTACGCCTGCATCATGGCGGATACGTTCATCGCACGTGCCGCGAGGCCCTGAGCTCTGTAACACTTTTTGAGCTGTGCACCTGAAGGTCGACAGGCCTTGCTGTGCAAAGTATGTTTAGTTCCAGAAAATCTGGGGGCCAGGTGAGACGCCAGCGTGTCCTCCATCTGTGGCACGTTGGCCATTCCTGCTGCTTCCATTCCAGCCACGTCGAGGAACTGGGAGAGCGGGAGTAGCAAGGGAGCCCTGGGTTCAGCCCAGGTGCGAGTAAGCTCTGTGAGGAAATCCAGGAAGATGGACATCCTGTGCCTTGTTGTCGATTGCTGCTTGGCATAAAAATAATTCCCTGCCAACCTCGTGACCTGTTGACGAGGTGGAGGTTCCGGCCAAGGGATCTGCAGCGCGTCCGCCGTTCTGCGACACAAGTCGAACAGGGCACGGATCAAAGTGTCTGTCTCCGGTAGCACTGGTGCCTGGTTCTGTGAGAGGTCCTCCTCCTCTCCTTCGTACTCGTTGTCGGCTTCATCACCAGAAATGTCACATGAGGCTGTTAGCGAGATCTCATCCGCGTTCATCATGCCTAAAGTGTCAAATTCGGCTGTTGAGTCCCTGACGGGAGCCGCCATGTCCAAGCTGTCCCCCCATTCGACCCGTGCACTGTCTTCCAAATCCATGCTCTCAAGCTCCGGCGTGGGAGTGAGAGCCTCTGTGAGGTCCGAGTCTGTTGGCGCCGCAACGGTGCCCATGGCTTTGGCCACGATGTCTACTCGGTGTCTCCTAAGAGGAGAACGAAGAGGAAGAAGAGGAAACGGTGCTCTCGAGGGAAAAAGCGTGGCTGTCGAGCAGGAATCATGACGAGACTACGAGCAGACGCTAGAACCGGGAAACCCCCGATGCCGGCTTTATTTCTGTCCAACGTGCGCTCGCTCGACAACAAGATGGACCTGCTTCGTCTGAGAGTAACAACGTCGGAGGAGATGAGGAGATGTTCGGTGCTTTGTCTCACGGAAACATGGATCAATGAGGACACTCCTGACTCTGTTTATGAGTTGGATAATAAACTATTTTTCAGAACGGACCGGTGCATCGAGACTACGGGGAAAACGCGAGGTGGAGGCGTCTGCATTTACGTTAACAAAGACTGGTGCACGAACTGTGCCGTTATCAGCAGGATCTGCTCAGCTGCTGTGGAGCTTTTAACAATAAGATGTCGGCCACATTACCTCCCCCGCGACTATTCAGCGATAATAATAAGCAATGTTTACATACCCCCCGATGCTAATGCTAAAGACGCCCAGGAAGAAATTCATGACTTACTCACCTCGCTGCAGTGTAAATATCCTGAGGGGTTTTTCATTGTTTCCGGGGACTTCAATCACGTGGATTTACGTGTCATCCTTCCAACCTTCAATCAGCACGTTTTCACAGAAACACGAGGAAATAAGACATTAGACCAGGTCTACACGAATGTGAAGGGGGCGTACACGGCGAAGCCACGCCCACCGCTCGGGGCTTCCGACCATCGCTCCCTGTTATTGGTCCCTAGACAGCTCCCCCCACTCCGACGTTCGATGCCAGAACAAAGAGTGATCACATCGTGGCGCCAAGATAGTTCCCCCATGCTAAGAGACTGCTTTGAAAACACAAACTGGTCTGTCTTCAAAGAGGCAGCTACGAATGGAAATTCAGTTGACCTGGAACTTTATGCTTCCTCTGTCCTGGGTTACATCAGTACATGTGCTGAAAATGTATCCATAAGAAAGTGTGTTAAATTTTACCCCAATCAAAAACCCTGGCTAAATAAGGATGTCCGCACCCTGCTGGCAGCCAGGGACACTGCATTCAAGTCTGGAGATACTGAGGAGTTGAGAAAGTGCAGGAGAGAACTGGATGATGGCATAAAGAAGGCCAAAGCCGCGTATGCACAGAGGATCGAGGGACAGTTCACCTCACATGATCCACGGAGCATGTGGCAGGGCATCAAATGCTTAACAGACTACAAGGGCAAAAGCAAACAATGCCCCAGGGACCCATCCCTGCCTGATGCCCTCAATAAGTTTTATGCACGTTTTGATGATCCAAACAGACCAACTAGCACCAGACTCACCTCATCACCAGACGAGGAGCACCTCAAAGTGACCGCAGCAGAAGTGAGAGGCAGTCTCAGAAGGATCAACCCTCATAAAGCTACGGGTCCAGACAACATCCCAGGGAAAGTTCTGAAGGAATGTGCGGACCAGCTCTGTGAGGTGCTGGCTGACATCTTCACCACCTCACTTGCACTGGAGTCAGTTCCCACCTGCCTGAAGACTGCCACCATCATCCCAGTCCCAAAAAGCTCCACAGTGACTGGTCTGAATGACTATAGACCGGTGGCCCTCACCCCGATAGTCGCTAAATGTTTTGAGAAACTGGTCATGTCCCACATCAAGACAGCCGTCAACATCAACGAGGACCCTCATCAATATGCATACCGTGAGAACCGATCAACAGAGGACGCCATCTCCTCCGTGGTCCACACTGCTCTCACCCACCTGGATCAGAAGGACTCATACGTGCGTCTGCTCTTTGTGGACTTCACATCTGCCTTCAACACCATGATCCCCCAAACTCTGATAGACAAACTATCCACACTTGGACTAAGCCCCTCTATTTGTAACTGGGTCTTAGACTTCTTAACAAACAGACCACAGTCCGTGAAGATCCACAACTTCTCCTCCTCCACCATCACCCTCAGCACTGGCTCTCCTCAGGGATGTGTGCTGAGCCCTCTTCTGTTTACTCTGCTCACATATGATTGTACAGCCACACATCCAGGCTGTCATATTGTTAAGTTTGCAGATGATACAGCTGTGGTGGGATGCATCACAGATAATGATGAATCCAGCTACAGACAGGAGGTGGAACATCTGGAGAGTTGGTGCAAAGAGAATAACCTTCACATGAATGTGAAGAAGACGAAGGAGATGATTGTGGACTTCAGAAGGAACAAACACACCCACACCCCACTGTATATAGGTGGATCTGCGGTGGAGGTGGTCTCCAGCTACAAATACCTGGGTGTACACATGAATGATAACCTCAGCTGGAGCAATAACACCACCAGCCTGATCAAGAAAGGTCATCAGAGACTCTACTTCCTCAGACGGCTGAGACGAGCCGGTCTGAGAAGCTCAGTCCTCACCTCGTTCTACAGGTGTGCAGTGGAGAGCGTCCTGTGCTCCAGCATCAACGTGTGGCATGGAGGCTGCACAGTTGCAGAGAGGAAAGCTCTACAGAGAGTGGTGAAGGCTGCACAGAAGTCTGTGGGAGTCAGTCTCCCCACCATCACAGACATTTACACCTCCAGATGCAGAAAAAGAGCCACCTGCATCATGAAAGACCTCACTCACCCAGCACACTCACTCTTTGCACCACTCCCCTCGGGACGGAGGTTGAGGAGCATCAAATGTAGAACCACTAGACTGAGGAACAGCTTCTACCCTGAGGCTGTCAGACTCATGAATAAATAAATAATAAGAATAAACACTGCAAAATGTCACATCATGCTGATACTGATCTGTTTCTTGTTGCTGCGTTCATCTGTGACCATCTGCTCATGTTCGTGCTGCTGTTTATAATGATGTTTTTCTACTACATTAGGGCTTAGTGTATTACTAGCTGATGTCTCTCTTAGTTAATCCTAGATGTTATTATTGTTTTTCTCTTGCATTTGTTGTTGGATGTAACTGGGACCCTGTGTACATAATCTCGTTTTCAACACATGTACTACATGCGGTGCAAATGACAATAAATTCTCTCTGACTCTGACTCTGACTCTGACTCTAACCGCCTCCAGCATCTGGCTGCAGTGTGGACAGGAGTCGAGGGCGTCCAACGCCGTCTTTGCGTGCATCATCCCCAAGCAGACAGGACAGGCCTCGTGGGTGTCTGTCGCCGAAAGGGAATATCCTTAGCCGCTGGGGCAGTTGCGCGAGCTGGGACTCACTGTCCTGCTAGACTTTTTTGTAAATCTTGGCTTTCGCTTTTGTGCTGTCCTCACGACACGTGACTATGTGAGGCTAGACAGCCAGCTAACAAAAAGTAAATAATGAAAAAAGTCCCCACTCAAGCTTGCTTTCTTGATTTTTACTGAAGACTTCTTGAACTTTCTTTACTTTGTAAGTTTTTGTAACTGAAATGTACAGAAAAGAAAAACAAATAAATAATACTGTACATGCCAACGTCACACCACGCTTAAACAATACAATAGCTTAACTCAACTTAGCTCAATATTACAAACACGCTAAATGGTGTTCCTATTTTAATACTTACAAAGACGAAAACCTTCCAAGGTACAAGTGGTAAGAGCATATTTAGCGCTATGAGTTATCTTAACCGCTGTTAACTGCTGTTAACTGCCGTTTTTGACCAACTTGTCCTGATACGTCAAAGATTGTACCTTAAGCAAGAGTGCTCACTCCTAGCGTGCAGCATGTAAAACGATATTCTCAAGGGAGAGAGGAGCCACTCTGACCAGAATTTAAAACCCAAACATCTTCTACGTTTCTACCATGCATTTACTTAAACTAGTTATAACTTTAAATTTCTGTCTTTTAACAAAAGGCAGCACACTCCCCGCTTGATATAATCACATTCTATCACAACAAACAATATTACATATTTGAACTCACTTGGTCATTTAGCATCAAATGACAATCACTCGGTTTCTGAAAGTAAAACAATAATCTCTGAAACTGGTCTTAAGAATACTTTAACAGTCCCATTTTGTACAATTCGTACTTCTACTTTGCGGACTTTTGTGTCTCTGCTGGTAAAAGTCCTCACCACCAGTCCCATGGGCCACTCGTTCCTGCTAGCCTGAGGGTCTTTTAGCAGGACCACATCTCCTTTTTTGACATTAGGTCTGGTTTCCATCCATTTGCGGCGACTTTGTAAAGTGGGCAAATATTCTGGTTTTTGAATGTCTCCTTGTATGCATCTTGTTGAACAGCTCGTATGACGACGGCTTTGGCTTGTGTGAGTTCTTGAACGCTTGGTATCTCACTGAAACTTTTCCATCCCTTTTTTCCATTTGTCTTTTGTTTGAAGGATCTGATGACATGAATGAGTCTGGATATGACTCTGCACAGTGTGGTCCAGCTGGAATATTTTTCAAAACGCTCTGAGCTTAGCTGAGACTTCATTGTTGTAGTTTTTAGTACTTTAACTTCTGGACGTATCTCTTTGTCTTTTTCAGGTTCGATGAGTGTGAAAGGACCTGTGCTGTGTGACTCTGTGTCAGAATATAAAAAGTGTGGACCTGAGAACCAAGTCGTGTTTTTCAGGTCGGCTGCTGGAATGAACCTAGTGGCTAGGTCAGCTGGCAGAGGTGGAGCAAGTTCTGCTTGATCGTTGTCCAACTTTTTTGCATGAATTGGACGTAATGATCTTTCATTTCTGGTTTCTTTGCTAAAGTCTTTCTCAGTGATGAAAGGCGTTTTGAGGGCTTGTCCTCTATTATTAGGCAGCTTTTTTCTCTGAGAGCAAAAAGGTAAGGGTGCCACCCAGCTGTTCTCTTGGTTTTGATAGACTTCATTGTCCATTATTGTTAGAAATGTTTTGTCATCAATTGACATAGCTTGTTTGTCATCATACTCAGACCTAACAAACACAGTGTGTCCCAAACTATCCGTGTCACAAGCAGGGTTTAAAGGAACCCCATAATTCTCTTTAACATGAATTATGTTTGGGCAGGGCTCAAAGTAGGATGCACGACCATTATCTAAGGTGTGTGTTCTGTAAACGTTGACCTCTGACTGACCATGAGCGTTTCCTAAACACACTTCTCCCACAATAACCCAACCTAAGTCTAGCCTTTGGGCATAAGGTGCATTGTTGGGCCCGTTGATTTGCTCACGTACCTTATGAACCCTGAGGATGTCCCTGCCCAACAGTAAAAGGATAGGAGCATCGTGATCGACAGGTTGGATTTTGTCTGCCACTTTGAGTAGATGTGGGTGATGCTGCGTCATCTCAGGAGAGGGTATTTCAGCTCTGTCATCTGGAACAGAGTCGCATTCTATCAGAGGAGGTAGCTGGAGGCTGATCTTTCCATCCATGGACTCGATGAAGAAGTTTACAGCTCTCCTTCCTGATGTCTGTGCTTTTCCAGAGCAAGTCTTTAATGTGTAAGGAATAGGACTGGACTCAATATCAAAAAGGCTGAAAAACTCTGACTTTGCTAGTGACCTATTTGACTGTTCGTCTAGTACAGCATACATTTTAATAGCTCTTTCTTTTTGGCCAGCAGGATATGCTTTGACTAGACTGATCTTAGAACATGAGCGTGGACTATCACCTTGTCCACATATCTCTGTGCATTTTGAGACAACTGAGAGTGAGTTGTCTACTTGCTCTTCACTGTCATTGTTTTCTTGTATTGTGCTCTCTGGAGTGCAAGAGGGACCAGGATGCATTGCTGATAAGTGTTTTGAACTGTCGCACTCTATGCATTTAACTGCTACTTTACAGTCTTTTGCAAGATGTCTGACAGATCCACAGCACCTGTAGCAGATGTGATGCTCTTTCAAGTAGGTCTTTCTTTCCTCAATGGGTTTATTTCTAAAAAGCTTACACTTTTTGAGCGGATGTGGTTTTCTGTGGATTGGGCACTGGCGATCTGGTTCCTCCAATTCATTTGGACTCCTTTGCTTAGACTCTGCTGTGATCTCTGTTTTATGTGCAGAAACAGTAGTTTTGCTACTGTATGGTTTCAGTTTTTCTGTGTGAGAAAGGAAATGGCTGTTAGGATTGAATATTGCAAAGCTAGGGTCATTTCTCATTTTTGCCTGCTGCTGAACGAACTGTGTGAAAACTGCGAAAGGAGGAAATGACACCCTATGAGTCTCTTTGTACTGCGTTCCTACAGTTGTCCATCTTTCCTGTAAGTTGAAAGGAAACTTTTCAACTATTTGTCTGACTCCTCGAGCTGTGTCTAGGTATGCAAGCCCAGGCAGGCCACCATCTTGTTTAGCACACTGAAGCTCCATTAAGATGTCGCCGAGCTCTTGCAGTTTAACATTGTCTTTGTTTGTCAGCTTGGGAAAGTCTTCTACTTTTTTTAAAAGTGCGTCCTCAATAGCCTCGGGTGAACCATAACACTCTTCAAGGCGTTGCCAGATCCTCTCGGAACCTGCCGCAGGATTGAGGACGTGTACAGCACAAATGCGTTTTGCCTGTTCAGATGACTTTGGACCTAAATATTTTGTCAATAAATCTAATTCTTCTCTTGGAGACAGACTTAGGTCTTTGGTGGTGCTGATGAATGAGGTTTTCCATGCCCAATAATTTTCAGGTTTGTCATCGAATTGTAGAAGACCTGTACTCACTAATTCTTTGCGGATAAGGTATTTTGCAAAATCTTGAGTATTGTTTGTCGAGCATGTGTGCACAGTCGGCTCCTGTTTAATTACACTGTTTGTTGATAGTGGGTTTGTTTGAATGTTGACTGCAACAGGATTGGCTACCTGTGCACTGCCTTGTATTTTTTGGGCATGGTCATTTCTTTCACGAGGCTGTTCTTCATTGTGCTGAGTGTCAGGGAAGAACTCACACTGCTGTTGAACATATCCACTCGTTCGCTGCGCAGGGCTGATAGGTTCCGCTTCAACGCAGAGTTCTCTACAGAGCTCCCCGCTCTGATTCTCTGCTTCTTCATAAGCTGTGGCTTCTGCTTCAGCTGCAGCTATTGCTTTTTGACACTGGAGGACATGTAGATCTGCATCTAGTTCAGCTTTTTGTTTCATCATGTCAGCTTCTTTTTTAGCGAAGGCTAGTTGCGCACGTGCTGCTTGAGCTTTAGCGTAGGCCCTCGCAGCTGAAGAACCTGTTGATGAAGACGTTCGATGAGACTGCCTGGTGGGTGCTCTGGATACCTGTGACCTGGTGTCGAATGGTTGTGGTTGCTGCTCCCCTGTAGCTGATTGAGTGGTAACTTCTGGTTGTTGCTCATCACCAGTAGCTTTACTTGACTGCTCAACATCGTAGTCTCTGTGATAGCTTCTCCCCGAGCGAAGACTCATGTTGCTTAAGTAGCTCTGTATACTTGAACCCGCTGAGTAACGTCTTTTTACTGTGCTGTCCTCACGACACGTGACTATGTGAGGCTAGACAGCCAGCTAACAAAAAGTAAATAATAAAAAAGTCCCCACTCAAGCTTGCTTTCTTGATTTTAACTGAAGACTTCTTGAACTTTCTTTACTTTGTAAGTTTTTGTAACTGAAATGTACAGAAAAGAAAAACAAATGAATAATACATGCCAACGTCACACCACGCTTAAACAATACAATAGCTTAACTCAACTTAGCTCAATATTACAAACACGTTAAATGGTGTTCCTATTTTAATACTTACAAAGACGAAAACCTTCCAAGGTACAAGTGGTAAGAGCATATTTAGCGCTATGAGTTATCTTAACCGCTGTTAACTGCTGTTAACTGCCGTTTTCGACAAACTTGTCCCGATACGTCAAAGATTGTAACTTACGCAAGAGTGCTCACTCCTAGCGTGCAGCATGTAAAACGATATTCTCAAGAGAGAGAGGAGCCACTCTGACCAGAATTTAAAACCCAAACATCTTCTACGTTTCTACCATGCATTTACTTAAACTAGTTGTAACTTTAAATTTCTGTCTTTTAACAAAAGGCAGCACAGTCCACATATATCATATCTAAAAGGGTGCTGTAAAGCACTGGTAAAAATAAAGTAAAAAGCCAAACAAAATAATCACATGTTAAATGTGTTTATTTTTAAACATGGACCTAAAAAGACCAGCTAAAAGAAAATTTCCTACAGAAAATACAGAAAAAATATAAAAGGCACAAATGGTTACAGCAGCATGTAATAAAATAAAAATCACTAGGAAAAAAAAAACCCAGGAATAAGCTAAGCACAAAGCTCCTGTACAATAACCTGCTGTGCAATAACCCGCTGTGCAATAACCTGTCACACAACCTGTAGTTTGGTAGTTATGTGCAATATAGATCATGTGCATTTTAGCTTATATTTCATTACTACCTTGAAATAGTTATTCACACAAATTCATCCTGCTTCACCGTTAAAATTCTACCATGTTGTTTACTATTTTTCTCTTCAGAAACTTTGTAAATATTATAATTACTGTTTCACTTTTTGGTAGTTTATTTTGTACCCTTATTGCATGCTTTAGTATTTCCTGTTTGCTTGTTGTTTGTTTTTTAGCAAGTCAAAATCGTTTTTTCTCATCCTGAGCATTTCATTGTACTAAGTTAACCCTGTGTTAACCTGCATATGACAAATAAACACTTGAACTTGAACTTAATAATACAAAACATAATGCAAGAACAGTACGCCTAACAACAGCAGCACGAACATGAGTTTGTGTGAGCAGGTGGGCACGGATTAATATAAAAACATGCTCTCTGTACCTCACGCTCTCTGTACCTCTTGACTTCTTCTGGCCTGGTCCCTCACAGATCTAGTTGCCATCCTCACTTCAAAGTCTCCCAACAGCTCGTCCAGCGCTGACATTTTTTTCTTTTTACAAGGTGGTTCATCATCTGAAATAGAAAACAAGCACCATATATTACCGACTATGTTTGCCATGAAGTTTTTTTTTTTTTAACTGGCTTTACCATTTTATGTAAAAATCTTCATCTGATGTTCAGAATTTATTTATGTAGGGACTCGTGTACATGTGTAAAAGTCAAAGATATATCATTATCATCATGATTATTATTTAACTCTTTCTGTGCATGCAGATTCTCTCATTATAGTGAATGTGTTTTATGCTGATACAATGACAGCAGCACAAGTTTAAGACAAAGTCAGCTCATTCTTGATCACAAGTTATAAAACACAAACCTGTATGCTCATCTTGGGTCTGGGGTGCATCATTGCAGACATCAGATCTCCATTTGCAGGTTCAGTCTGCACTGGACCTCTCTGAACTGAATCCCCCGTTACCTAGAAATAAAACATGACATTACATTTAGTGTACAGTATGGTTAAATGCAGTGTAAACAATCAAAAAACAGTAGGCAGAATAAATCTAGTGACAGCAACAAAACAGCAGACTGTAACTGAATGCACCATAATATGTATTTTGACAGTGTGTTGGGGGATTTACCTTGTGATGCAGGGATGTTGTTTCTGCTGATAGGCTTGTGAATGTCCTCTCTGCATCATGGCTACTGTTGTAGCTTTATGCTTCTTATTAATCTTGTATGGCTGTGGGTCATAGTCATGCAGCTTATATTATAGGTGAAGGCTGAGACAACGCAGTTCGGGTCCAACAACGTGTTTATTCTTCTGTGTAACAACAAGACTGTTCACCCATTCTGTGGGCTCATTGACAGGAGTTATCACTGCTACTGAGGAAGGGCAGGGACTTAAAACAGTGTGGAAGAGATCTTCACGGCCTGAGTAACTCGTGAACTATCATTGATGAAGGAAACATGAGGGGAACCACCATATTGTGTCTTTAAACACATACGGTGTCACCCAGATGTAAAGGATTTTATCAGGGGTCAGTATTAAGCTGACCTCTTTATCCTTAATTAATTACTTATTTGGATT
>JBBPBX010089602.1:0-12517 GCA_038048925.1 Garcialebias charrua
ATTAAATGCATAACAGATTACAAAGGCAAAAACAAACAATGCCCCAGGGACCCATCTCTGCCTGATGCCCTCAATAAGTTTTATGCACGTTTTGATGATCCAAACAGACCTGCTAGCACCAGACTCACCTCATCACCAGATGAAGAGCATCTCAGGGTGTCCGCAGCAGAAGTGAGAGGCAGTCTCAGAAAGATTAATCCTCATAAAGCAACCGGACCAGACAACATCCCAGGGAAAGTTCTGAAGGAATGTGCGGACCAGCTCTGTGAGGTGCTGGCTGACATCTTCACCACCTCACTTGCACTGGAGTCAGTTCCCACCTGCCTGAAGACCGCGACCATCATCCCAGTCCCAAAGAGCTCCACAGTGACTGGTCTGAATGACTATAGACCGGTGGCCCTCACCCCGATAGTCGCTAAATGTTTTGAGAAACTGGTCATGTCCCACATCAAGGCAACCGTCAACATCAATGAGGACCCTCATCAATACGCATACCGTGAGAACCGATCAACAGAGGACGCCATTTCTTCCGTGGTCCACACTGCTCTCACCCACCTGGATCAGAAAGACTCATACGTGCGTCTGCTCTTTGTGGACTTCACATCTGCCTTCAACACCATGATCCCCCAAACTCTGATAGACAAACTATCTACACTTGGACTAAGCCCCTCTATTTGTAACTGGGTACTAGACTTCTTAACAGACAGACCACAGTCCGTGAAGATCCACAACTTCTCCTCCTCCACCATAACCCTCAGCACTGGCTCTCCTCAGGGATGTGTGCTGAGCCCCCTTCTGTTCACTCTGCTCACATATGATTGTACAGCCACACTTCCAGGCTGTCATATTGTTAAGTTTGCAGATGATACAGCGGTGGTGGGATGCATCACAAACAATGATGAGTCCAGCTACAGACAGGAGGTGGAACACCTGGAGAGCTGGTGCAAAGAGAATAATCTTCACATGAATGTGAAGAAGACAAAGGAGATGATTGTGGACTTCAGAAGGAACAAACACACCCATGCCCCACTGATAATAGGTGGGTCTGCAGTGGAAGTGGTCTCCAGCTACAAATACTTGGGTGTACACATGAATGATAACCTCAGCTGGAGCAACAACACCACCAGCCTGATCAAGAAAGGTCATCAGAGACTCTACTTCCTCAGACGGCTGAGACGAGCCGGTCTGAGCAGCCCAGTTCTCACCTCGTTCTACAGGTGTGCAGTGGAGAGCATCCTGTGCTCCAGCATCAACGTGTGGCATGGAGGCTGCACAGTTGAAGAGAGGAAAGCTCTGCAGAGAGTGGTGAAGGCTGCACAGAAGTCTGTTGGAGTCAGTCTCCCCACCATCACAGACATTTACACCTCTAGATGCAGGAAAAGAGCCACCTGTATCATGAAAGACCTCACTCATCCAGCACACTCACTCTTTGCCCCACTCCCCTCAGGACGGAGGTTGAGGAGCATCAAGTGTAGAACCACTAGACTGAGGAACAGCTTCTACCCTGAGGCTGTTAGACTCATGAATAAATAAAAATAAAATTAAAATAAACACTGCAAAATATCACATCATGCTGATGCTGATATGTTTTCTTGTTGCTGTGTTCATCTGTGTTCATCTGTGACCATCTGCTCATACAAACTCATGTTCGTGCTGCTGTTTATTCCCACTATATTAGGCTTAGTGTATTACTAGTTGATGTTTTTCTTAGTTAGTTCTCGATGTTATTACTGTTTTTCTCTTTCATTTGTTGTTGGATGTAACTGGGACCTCGTGTACATAATCTCGTTTTCATCTCATGTACCACATGCGGTGCAAATGACAATAAAGACTCTCTGACTCTCTGACTCTGATATCAAAAATGCATTTAATACAATCAACAAATTGTAAAATTATCCGTCTGACTGGATCAGATCATCCCAGATTCTGTGGTTTCAAAAACCACTTTTGGGTCATGAAATTTGCACAAAGTGTAGAAAAGTGTTTTTACTAAATTCCTACATTCCTTTTAATAAATCATTTTAATTAAAGGTGTGCCTCTTGATTTCTGGAATCTGAGCCAAATGCTGAGGATTATATTTATGACTTGGATTTTTTTTTTTCATCAAAGTGTTGGAAATAAGCTTCTATCATAACATTCACATCTTTTCCCAAAAATATCTGTAGAAATACTATCTCTTTGCTTTTACAGTTATACTCTGACTTGTATGGTATTGTTGATGTCCCCATGCAAGTTCCCAATGATAGTCTGTGATCTGTGTTAATTGTGAAGACTGCAGAGAAGATTTTATAATATTTAGACACATAAATCTATGCTGGATGATATGCAACCTCACTGTCCTTCCAATTTTTCTTTTCTGTCCCATCTCTTACATTCATTCCTGCTGTGTTTAAACTCCCCCTCCCTCCTTCTTCTGTTTCTGCTGAAAAAGGGAATGGAGTGAAATATGTGGAGTCCCTCCCAGATTCTTAACTGCTGTGCTTCTCATTGAGGAGCCTTCACTCCACTGGACATGCAGGCATGAATATTTAGTTCAGGTATGCCTCTTGTCTTGTAATGTGGGTTGGGTTAAAGGGGCCTCTATAAAGAAGCGCTCATTGGTTTCTGCGTGCATCACCAGTAGACAGGCCAGAGGAGATGCACAGAAGTAGACAAAATTCTGTTGGATAATTGTTTAAGGCACTGCAGTAACTTTTTTCTTCTTTCCACTCTATCTGAATTTGCAACTAACCATGGACAGATTAGTCAGGTCCCTGCTGCTGCTGCTGCCTGTCTTGGTGCTGAGTGAAGATCTGCCAAAGAACTGGCAGCCAGGAAACTACACAAACAGCACATCTGATGCCCTCAGGTTCCTCAGTGACTACAACAGCACTGCTGAGGAGGTGTTGTTCTACACCGCATCCGCCATCTGGAACTACGACACTAACATAACAAAATACAACTCCAAGCTTCAGGTAGGAGCTAAATCTCATCATCCCCACTCTGACTATCACACTTGTTACCACTGATACATTCAGGGGCAGTTTTCTAGATTTGACAGCTGTAATAAAAGGCATAAATTCTACCTGAAGGCTAAATATAATGAAAAAAACAATGCCATAATGGACTGTTAATGGAGCCAAACTTGGAGTATCTGTCCATAAAGAGTTCATAAATCATGCCAGATTATGCAAAATCTTCCCATATACATTTTAGGAGTATCTGCCAGATTTATAAAACCTGTCATAAATACACTAATCAGTTCACTTAAAAGCCCACTTTTTTTTTTCCACTGTTGCTCAATGAGTTGCATGCTGGTGCAACACTTGAATGAATGAGGAATAGAACATGTCACTGACTAGTGTAATATCTTAGATGACAATATTCAATTGAATTCAGTTCAGTTTATTTATATAGCGTAGTCATAACAGAAGTTATCTCAGGGCACTGAACAGAAACATTCATATATACAATATAAGTTAACACTACGTATTTGTCTGAGCAGCAGACTTTGAGTTTAACTCCATTACAGAACTCACCCTCATGAGGAAAAAACCTTTAGCAGAACCAGACTCAGGACAAGCGGCCATCTGCTTTTGATCGGCTGGATTTGAGAGGAACAGATACACAATGGCAGGTCAAGAATCCCACGTTAAGATAGAAATATTATCAAAAGAAACCTATTCAATTTTAGCAATTCATTAATGGAAATGGGGTCAATTTGTCCTATAGTACCGTAGTGTAAACGCATAAAAAGCCAACCCCAATTATAGGATAAAGGAAAGTCTTGAACCTAGTCCAATAATTCTCAGTCGGGTCATCTGGACAGTTTCTTTTTTATAGAAACGTTTCACCCTCCATCCGGAGGGCATCATCAGTCAAAGGAGTTCCAGCAAACTGTTTCCCCACCAAACAATAAACACCTTAATCAACCAGTTTGCTGGAGTCAAGATAGTTTCTGGGGGCCGTCCTGTCCATCGTTGACTCCTCCCAGGCTGGCAGCCACAGCCAAAGTGGTTCAAGGCAAGATGATGATGCCCTCCGGATGGAGGGTGAAACGTTTCTATAAAAAAGAAACTGTCCAGATGACCCAACTGAGAATTATTAGATTTGGGACCTAGATTATTGAGCATGAACTTTCTTGCCTTGAACCACTTTGGCTGTGGCTGCCAGCCTGGGAGGAGTCAACGAGGGACAGGCCGGCCCCCAGAAACCATCTTGGCTCCAGTAAACTGGTTGGTCCACTTAAGGCGTTTACTGTTGGGTGGGGGAAACAGTTTGCTGGAACTCCTCTGACTGATGATGCCCTCCAGATGGAGGGTGAAACGTTTCCATAAAAAAGAAACTGTCCAGACGACCTGACTGAGAATTATTGGATTTGGTACCTGGATTATTGAACATGAAATTTCTTGTCTTAAGCCTAGTCTTAAAACTGGACAATGTGTCAGCCTTACAGACAGAAACTGGAAGTTGGTTCCACAAGAGAGGAGCCTGATAACTGAAAGATCTTCCTCCCATTCTGTTTTTGGAAACTCTAGGAACTCTATGTTCATGATTCTCTAAATTATGCATTATCCATTTGGCAGACACAACTAAAATGGTAACTGTGCTAAAAAAAGATTGTCAAAGGCTCAGTGATGCAGGTTGTGTGACAAAAATTGGCAAACCATAAAATTTGGACTTTTTTTGTCTACCAGAATCTGTGCTGCAGTGTGTAATGTTGGCAATTATCTCTTACTATCAGTCAAAAAAAAAAAAAAAAAACGTCTGGGCAAAATATACAAAATGTAAGTTGCAACTGTAGTTTAAAGTAAGCATTAAGGAATTACAACTCTGATAAAACTGGTCCTTTATGGGGTTGCAGAAACAGCAGCATTAACTCCATATATAAATGAACATTGGATAACTCAGACAATCTCTGTTTTTTACGCATCCTGTTAAATTGTTTCACAGAAGAACTTTATTCAAACTGATCAAATTGAAGATCAGTCATATTCAAATTTCTGTCTCCTTGTCTTAGGTCAAAGCAGAACTTGAAGAACAATCCTTTATTGAAGCCTGGGGATTCAAGGCCAAGGAGATATTTTCTGAAAAATTCATGGACTCACTTCCAAACCCTAAAGACAAGAGGCTGATGAGTGGAATCAAGGTGCTGGGTGTTGCCAACCTCCCACAGGCTGAAAGAGAAGAGGTTTGGTTGTATGTAATCACAAGATTGTCAAAGTGACACTTTGCTGATCTCTTAAACATCCAATGTTTGTCCTTTAGTTCAACACCATCCTCAGCACCATGGAAGGTATTTTTGCCACAGCTAAGGTACACCCTGAGCCAAACATCAGCTGGAGCCTGAATCCTGGTGAGTATTCAGCTTTAAATAAATGCCCCACAACCCTAAAGGAAACAGTCACAATCAGATGAGTTTTATGATCGACTTCCAGAAATTACATCTAAACTTTGCCCTTTTTTTTTTTTGTTTAGTTTCTTTTTATTGTGTAGCTCATTTTTCTTCTTAACATTTACTTGATACTTATTCCATAAGTTCTATTTCGTGTAAGCTACGCCCTGTAAAAGCTGTCGCTATTGGATTTACCCATGTACGCTTGGAAAAATTTGGTTTTCCCAAAGATGTAATATGTACCATCCTGGGAGCACGAGCAAAATCCACTACGGCTGTTTACGGTTCTAAATTGGCTGCTTTTCAGCGATGGTGCCTAGAAAAAGAAGTGGATCCGACTTCATGCTCCCTGGGCTGCATTTTGTCCTACCTGCAGCTGCTGTTAGACAGAAATTTAGCTTTCAGCACAATTAAAACTTATGCTGCAACAATCTCTTCCTATCATGAAGGTTTCAATGATAGAACAGTTTTCAATCACCCTTTAACAAGACGATTTCTGAATGATGCGTGCTGGCTCAGGTCAGTGACGCGCACCCTGGCACCACAGTGGGATTTAGTATTTGTTCTCAGTGCAATAACTAAAAAAAGTTCGAGCCCAGATATCATATATCTTTGGGCCAGACATCATTGAAGCATCTGTCATTTAAAACAGCCTTGTTATTAGCTCTGACGTCAGCTAAAAGAGTGGGTGTCTTGTTAGGTCTATCCGTCGCTCCAACTTGTCTCAGAATTCAAGGAGAAGGAAGTTCAGCTGAACTCCAACCAAATCCTGCTTTTATACCCAAAAGCATAACAAGGTTGTTCAGTTCCGGATACATTACACTGGGTGGGTTCTGTCCCCCTCCTCATAAAACTACAGAGGAGGAACAATTTCATCTGCTCTGCCCAGTACGTACACTCAGGTGTTATGTGACATGTACAGCCACGGTGCGTAAACCCGATCAGTTATTTGTACATTTCAGGGAACGATCACAAGGTTAGTCTTTATCTTTCCAACGTTTGTCACATTGGTTATGTGAAACTATTTCACATGCCTATTGTTTTTTTGGTCTTCAACCATCTGAAGGACTTAGGGCTCACTCCACCAGGGAGATTTCAACCTCCACAGCTCTGCACAGAGTGGTATCTGTACAGGACATCTGCTCTGCAACCTCATGGTCATCACCAACCCCCTTCATCCATTTTTATTTACGAGATGTCTCCAGCTCTTTGGTGACACATTCAGTTCTCAGAGTTATGTCACAGTGAATATTCACAGTCACACAACTATAAAAAAATAAATAAAAAGTAAAATAAGAAAGTAAAACAACAATAAAAACAACAAATGATAAAACAACACAGCCTTGCTCTGTCATTATTTGGTGGGTGTTGTTTTTTATGATTATTCATTCAAACAAGAAAATTCCTTCTTCCTTGTTGAAAATGTTTCCTTTTCTTATTCCTCTATTGTCTGACATGAATAAACATTCCTTCAGCTAAGATCAGGTACAAAGACTGCATGTCTGTAGTCCAGTACACGCCAGGTACATGGTTCAATGGTGTGTAATTACGCTTGAATAAAAAAATGAGGTTTAGGCGGATGTTAGGGTGTTTTTTATGGTTCTCGGAACGACCCAGTGAGGCATGGACCATATCCTGCTCTGCCCTTTAAACCCAATAGTGACAGCTTTTAAAGAGCATAGCTTACACGAAATAGAACGTTGGTTATGTATTGTAACCCCAGATTCTATTAATGTAAGTGTAGCCCTTTAAAACTTGGGCCTCACTGAAGAAAATAATATGCCTTTGGGAGTCGAGCTCTGGTCCAGATGCAATTTATAGAGGATCGCGTGGGGCCCACACAGCAGAGGGGCGTGGATTAGAAGTTTTCAGTGTTCGGCACGATGCATACGGGTAAACCCAATTAAGACAGCTTTTAAAGGGCTACGCTTACACTCATAGATTCTGGGGTTACAATACGTAACCAATGTTTTGTGTGTTCAGCATTGATGGAGAAATGTATTTTCTTGTAGAAATCACAGAAATCATGGCCCGAAACAGAAGCTATAAACAGTTGCTGTTTGCTTGGGAAGGTTGGCACAATGCAGCAGGTGTGCCTGTGAAACGGTATTATCCAAGATATGTGGAGCTCATTAACAAAGCTGCACAAGCTGATGGTAAGAATGACCGCCTGACAATTTCATGTTGAATTCTTTCATTCAGTTTTAACATTTCAGATAAAAATATCGAAAGAGTGATAGAGACAAATGAATGGAAAACATTTCTCTCTAGGATTTGAAGACACTGGAGCAGTTTGGCGCTCTTGGTTTGAAACTGAAACTTTTGAGCAGGATATAAAGAAACTCTATAGGACCATTGAGCCACTCTATCTGAACCTGCATGCCTTTGTACGCCGCCAGCTCCACAACTTCTATGGCCCCAAGTATATTAATCTAAAAGGACCAATTCCTGCCCACCTGTTGGGTAAGATGCATACATATTTTCTAAAACCTTTAAATAAGTTTAACTTGAATTTGAGGCATTACAAACATTTCCATTTTAAATGAAATGATTATAAGGTATTTGCCAACACAATTTATAAATAGCTGAAGAACATTGAGAGAAAGGATGCATGAAGGCATTTCCATTAGAGTCCTGCATGGTAAAGGCTCCTGTATACTCGGGCGGCCCTTTTTTCATGCAGACTCGACATGCACTGTGCGCAGAGGTTTGAGACTTCCTACTCAACTGTCCAGCTTGAGCGACGGCAGCGCAGCTCCATTGACAAGGTGCATTTACCTTTGGGACAAATTAAGGTTGCCAATTGGTCATTTGCTGACATGCCTACTGGATTGATTGGCAGGTCGCAAAAAAAAAAAAAGAGAGAGAGCTGGCAGCCCTAGCCGCAGCGGTGTTCTGTGTTTATATGTTATTAATAAAAAGTTCTAAAGAATATTTAAAAAAAAAAGGAGCTCTGGCCCTGCAGCCCACACATCAGACTAGCCCACCAGGAAATCTCCAGACCCTCCTGCAGCCACGCTGGACCTGATTTTAGTTCTCTCATGACTAATTCCTTCAATTCTCACCATTTCAGTTATAGCGTCAATGGAGGAGGAAGCGGGGGAAGAGGAGGGGGAGGAGGTAGAGATTGCTTGTCTCTTGGCAAAATAAATAAATAAAACAAAATAAAACAAAATGCCATTAAACCAGATCAGGGATGAAGAAGGGAAATTTTAATATATTGGTGTCACATACCAAACAATCCGCCACCGGGCAGTTTATTGTGCGACACTGAGTATGCGTACGTGGCCGTAAAATTTGAGCTTTGCACAGACATGCCCTGTGGGCATCCGCTTCGACTCTAATCCGGTACGCGCGGACCTCCGCGGACTGACGAATGCCCAAGTATACTGAAGGCTTAAGTCAGAATGACCATACAATCATTTTCCCATCCTCTCACTCAGGAAATATGTGGGCCCAGAACTGGAATAATATTTATGATATGATGACACCATTTCCTGAGAAACCCAACCTGGATGTGAAAAACGAAATGGTCAAACAGGTGCGTGTGACAAGAGTTGTTAATGCCACTGAAGTGGTGTTGGGTGGGGTGTGTTAGATGATCTGACTTTTGTCAAATAATCTTTTTTGATGTCTTAAATCATGTCCTGACAAGAACAAGGTGTGAAGAGTTATTTTTTTCTTACCACTATCCTATCTTCATGATCTTTCCTCTTTTCTCTCTAAAGAATAAGGGTCCACGCTCCTAGGAGCTGCAGCCACATGCACTCCGCCCATCTTTTGGACAACTGTACAGAATATAACTTCGCTGTACTTCGGTGCAATGATAATAAAGCTTATTCTGATTCTGACTCTCAGGGCTACAATGCCACTCGCATGTTCCGGGTAGCTGAAAAGTTCTTCATATCTTTGGGTTTCGAAGAGGTGCCAAGAGAGTTCTGGGAAAAATCTATCTTTGTTAAGCCTAAGGACCGAGAGGTTGTATGTCAAGCATCTGCTTGGGACTTTGGGAACCGCAAAGATTTCAGGTAAATCACATTAAGCTCCTAGCTATGACTGAAATGCTGGTGTGTTAATGTTTGATTTTTTTCAGGGTTTTGCAGTGCACAAAAGTGACGATGGAACAGCTCATCACTGCTCATCGTCTAATGGGAAACATCCAGTATTTCCTACAATACAAGGACCAGCCTGTGGGTTTCCGTAGTGGAGCCAACCCTGGTTTTTATGAAGCTATTGGTGAAGTTGTGGCTCTTTCAGTTTCCACACCAAACCATCTGCATGAAATCAACCTGCTGGAGTCTGCAGCATCTGATGCTGGTAACATTTCCAAATTCATCTCAGTTCAATGAACATGAAGAACTGGCAACACGTTGGAATGTTGCCATTTCAATAAACTATTTCTTTTTCTAGAAACTGGTCTTAACTACTTATTGAAGATGGCTCTGGAGACAATAGCTTTTCTTCCTTTTGGCTACCTCATTGACCTATGGAGATGGAATGTGTTCAGTGGAATCACCACTCCAGACAATTACAACTCTGACTGGTGGCACCTTAGGTTGGAAAATATATAAACATTACATTCTTTAAATGGGTACATTGCTGACACATGTTCTTAAAATGAGCTTTAAATGTTTTAAATAGAACAAAATACCAAGGAATTTGTCCACCCATCAGACGTACAGAGGAGCATTTTGATCCTGGTGCAAAATATCATATCCCTGGCAATTATCCATATATCAGGTACTGTTCCTCTCCATTTTTTAAAAAAAATTATTTTTCTCCTTTTGGCTTTACATTTTGAGGGGTTTCCATAGACAGCATACTCTCTAGAGGAATAAGAAGTTGTTTTGCACTGGGTGCCTTTGAATTCAAGCTGAGTTACAACAGCCCTCTTTGTGGAGCAGAGGGCAGCCATCAAAGAAGCCTGAGCAGTAGCTGGGTGGATAGGGTGGAATGGGGGGAAGTACTTACTCAAGGGCTCAGAATGGGCAACTGACGGTGGAGACAAGTGTGGGTGCTTCGCTTTTCCCAATTGTACTATAAGTGTAATTAAAGTGAGGACAATCATTCACAAACAAGAATCAGAATGTTATCCTTAATTTTACTGCTTTGTGTTTGATGTGCCACAAAAATCAAGATTTTAATGACAAGTGCGCTACCGTGTGCAAAAATGTTGTACATTATATGTATGCCTGAAATGTGCAGTACATATGAGATGAAGATGATTTGAGAAGTATGCATTGATTTTTTTAAAACACATGTACACTATCACTACAATGGGAGCAATCCTGTTGCAGAGGCCAAGGCAGTGTTTAAGTTACTTGAGCTGATTTTTCTTAACTAAAATAAAAGCAGTCAAGATAACACAATGTTCTCCCCCCGCAATGCAGCTATTTTGTCAGCTTCATTCTGCAATTCCAGTTCCATGAGATACTGTGCCAGGCTGCCAACCACACAGGTCCCCTGCACACATGTGACATCTACCAATCTGCAGAAGCAGGAACCATTCTAAAGTAAGTCAATTAACTGAATCTCTGTTTATTACTCAGCATGAATGATTGGTTAAAAGTATTCTCTCCTCCTCAAGGAAACTTCTTCAGGCTGGTTCTTCCAAACCTTGGACTGAAATGCTGGAAGATGCAATAGGTATCAGGGAGATGAATGCCAGCTCAATGATTAAATACTTTGAACCTGTAACTAAGTGGCTTGAGAAACAAAATGTGAATGAGACCTTGGGATGGCCTGAATTTGCTTGGGTTCCACCACTTCCTGAGGGCTACTCTGAAGATATTGGTAAGAATTAAATTAAGCACAGTTGTAGTCATGGCTCTTCATTTTTAGTTTACTAACTAAACTCATTTTTCATAAATATGAATAAGCTTGATTCAAGGCAACTTCTGGAAGAGCATAGCTGCAGTGGTGTGGAATGCATACACAACCAACTGGGCATAAAGACGTTATGGTGAGAACGGTTTTCAAACAACTTCATAAAAGGCTTCATCATTCATCTCATCCAAACAACTTTTGAATGTTGCATCAAAATGAAAAATCAATAAATATTGTCAATAAATCTATCAGACTCATTATTCATCTTGTGATTGCTACTCTGGGGTGGGGTGGGGGTGGGTCTCTTGGAATTTCTGCATTGTGGTTGCTGAGTGGTCGCCCGGGAATTCCCTCTGCCTTTCTCTGAGGGGGTGCAGTTGTCCCAGTTGGGGGACTCCCAGGGCTCCAGGCTTGGGGGCCCCTGTGTGTCTGTGGCTCTGGTCCTCCCCATGTTACTGTCGTGTCCTGTGGGGGTGGGCCTGTGGGTTCCCACATCCACTATTGGACCTTCTTGGGGGGAAATCTTATGGTGACAAGCATGCTCACACAGGTATTTTTCATTTACCCTTTATTTATCCAGGTACTGTACTCTCATTGAGCCACAAGAATTCATTTTCAAGAGAGACCTGTTAGGGAGCAGATGGTGGGGGTTAAGGGCCATGCTCAGGGGCCCAGAGTGGGGAGAATGAGGGTGGAGGCAGGTGTGGGTGATTCACCTTTTTCCACCCACATTTTTTGATGTTGTCGGTACCGGGGCTTGAACCGGCAATCTTCCGATCACAGGCCCACCATCTCTAACCACTGCGTCACCACTCCCCAAAATTTAGATTCATGGACCTCTACATGCATAAATGGTGACCACTAAATACATCTTGTGTCACCGTAGCGGTGTCCCAATCTAACGGCTGCATACTTTTGAAGGACCTGGCCTACCCGGTCAACGTAGGCCGGGTCCTTCAAAGACCACGTAGACCGGAAGTCCGCGGCTGTATTATTTTTTTTTGGACAGGTCTAGCCTTCATGGTTACGTCGGCATATGTCCCGTTGCCTAGCAACCGTGACAGCTCTCAGCCGAAGGAAGAAAGGAGCTTGAAATGTTGTTGTTTTTACTGCTTTTTTTAATTCTAGAGGAAATACAGAAACTTTATTGCCGCTGGCGGCATGTTTTATATCTTCTGCTGACAGACAATCATATCCAGGTAACTTACTTTCTTTTTCTTTTTTTGCTATAAACAGTAGTTTCATGTATAATTTTAGTGACAGTATTAACTTTGTTAACTTGTGCATAATAAATAATATCAAAATTTATCTTATTT
>JBBPBX010089603.1:0-14269 GCA_038048925.1 Garcialebias charrua
TATATATATATATATATATATATATATATATATATATATATATATATATTAGGCATGTAACGGTTATAATGGGTTTACCGAACCGTTCGGTACACCACGTTCGGTTCGGTCCACCTGCGTACCGTTTCGGTTATTTTTTCACTCATTAAACGTTCTTAACAGGGGAATATATGCACCGCGGAACAAAATTTCCTGGGCGCGTTTCAGCACGGAGCTATTATCGCGTGGCACGCGCAGCATTTAGCCGTTAGCATCTCGTGCGGTCTCCTGTTTGTGAACGTTATAGCTTTCTTGTTAAAAGACGAGCGCACATTCAAAGCTGTGTGGACTTTGTTTCATGAAGACTCTGCAGCAACACGTCTAACGTGAACGCGCTGGAAACTATGTCATCCGAACGTAAACGAAGAGCTGTATTAAAACTACTTCATCAGGTAATCAGAGCGGTCCAGAGCAATAACACAAGCTGTATGAGTTCTTAAATCTCTGAATCTGTCTGAACGTTGTTATATGTGCAGGCTTTAAAGTTACTGAGCATCGCTATGAGACATTCATCATGTCAACACTTCAAAAAGTTCAGCTCTTTATGAAAAAACTAACTGATGTTGTCAACAAGCTTGTCAACAAGCAACAACGTTATCATTGGTTGAACAAACTGTGAAATAAGGCGTTCAATACAGGATCAACTGGACTTTATTTGTTGCAGAAAACGTTTCGACTTCTGTCCAGAAGTCTTTTTCAAAAAAGACTTCTGGACAGAAGTCGAAACGTTTTCTGCAACAAATAAAGTCCAGTTGATCCTGTATTGAACGCCTTTTTTGATTTCATCATGTCCTGGACGACTGAGAATCTTCACCAGCATGTGAAATAAGGGGCAGATATAATAAGATTTCATCTTCTTTCTGCTCCTTTCATTTTATCCTACTTGTATTCTTGTATCTGATGAAACTGTCTTGTATTGTTCTTTTAAAATGAATGAATAAACATCAAATCAAATCAAAAAACAAGCCTTGGACCAGATTAAAGCCCTGCCCTGATGATGAAGAGTGAGCGATTCAACCGTTCAAGAGGTATTGTTCTTTTATTATTATTATCTAAATAATCTTTTTTTTTATCATAATCTTATTAACTTGGTTTTTTTACCTCTTTTGTTTTTTATTTCCAGTCTGTGACAGAGGTAGCTGCTCTCTTATCCACTTCAGGGAAATCCACCTGCAGCTAAGAAGTGTGTGATGACTGAACTGAACTCTGAACTTTTCCAGACCTGTCCCACCAAGAAGAAGTTGTGAGTACAGTAATGAGGACAAATACAGCCACACTGCTGCTACTGGACAAAAACTTGATTAGTTAGATTGTAAACAGTCTGTTGCTGCTTATTGTTCTGGTTCTGACTGTTATTGTATTTATTAAGATTTGTATTATTGTTCATATAGTTTATTTATTGTAGAGTGCTGTTTATTTAAAATATCATCCAAATGGGTCACTTTTATTTATTACTACAATACAATACAAACATATTTTTGGCATATTTTCAAAATAAACATTTTGTAAGTCTTTATTTTGTAAAAAAAATAATTTGTACCGAAAATAAACCGAAAATAAACCGAACCGAGCCCTCCTTGTAGTTGAACCGAACCGAAATGTGATTTTAGCGTACCGTTACACCCCTAATATATATATATATATATATATATATATATATATATATATATATATATATATATATATATATATATATATATATATATATATATATATATATATATATATATATATATATATATATATATATATGTGGGAGTGGTGGCGCAGAGGTTAAGAAGGTGAGCTTGTGATCGGAAGATCGCCGGTTCAAGCCCCGGTACCGACAACATCAAAAATGTGGGTGGGATAAGTGAAGCAGTCACACCTGTCTCCACCCTCATCTGCCCCACTCTGGGCCCTTGAGCAAGGCCCTTAACCCACACCATCTGCTCCCCCGGGAACCCTAGATATCAGCTCTCTGCTCCACACAGAGGGCTGTGGTAGCTCGGTGGTCTGTGGTTGTGTCAGGAAGGGCATCTGGCGTAAAAACAATTGCCAAATCTTCTTGAGACTAGTTCGCTGTGGCGACCCCTAATGCAGGGAGAAGCTGAAAGAAGAAAAAAAAGATGTATATATACATATATATACAGTACTGTATATGCCAATGACACTGTTGTTTATTGCCGAGCTAGCACTGTTGCCAAAGTTTTCCAGCTGCAGTCTGCATCTGATATTATTCAGTCAGATTTGTTCCACCTCAAGCTGCTGCTAAATGCTGACAAAACCAAAGAGTGTAAGGATTGGCTCCCTTCGTCCCCCTCTGTTAGTCAGTTAGTTCATTAGTTTCCCGTCCAGTTCTTAGTCAGTTAGTTAAGTCGGTTAGTTAATGGTTTCCAGTTTAGTCTCATGTTTATTCACTCTTAGTTGTCATCCTGTAGTCAGTCCCTAGTCTGTTAGTTTTATTAGTTTCCCTTCCAGTTTAGTCTCATGTTTATTCACTCGTAGTTTTACCTCCAGTTCTGTCCCTGGTTACTTTCATGTTTTAGGTCAGCTCCCCGTTCCTGCTCTGTGTCTTCGTTAATTGTCCTCAGGTGTTTGATATCGTCTCGTCTTGTCTGTGTGTATATAAGCCCTGTTCTGTGTCTCAGTTATTGTCGCGTCGTCGTTAGGTACAGCCTGGTCTTGTCTTGGTCCCGTCCTGATGGTTCTGTTAACATGTAAGTTTTGCTGCCTTGCCAGCTCTTTGATTTATGTTTATTAAAGTGTTATTTTTGTACCTCTGAGTCTGAGTCCCTGCCTGCACAACTGGATTCGTCCTGTCCTGTGTAAATCCTGACAGTTACGACGCGACCATATTTAGAATCCAGCGGGCAGGGTTCTCCTTAGAATTGAAAACACCTACCTCTCATGTCCAAGTGGATGGAGGGGACCGTGTTTCGTTGCGGTGGTTTCCGGACTGTTCCCACGCCGGCCCAAGAGGACTTCAGCCGGGGGGTGGAGAATATGGCTTCTCCCCTCCGGGTTCTCGAGGAGGAGGGACGGGTTCAGCTTCGTGAGAACCGCTCGACGTCTTTTCCCTGTTTGTCTCACGTTCCTGCTCCTCTCACCATTTCCGGATGGACGTCCGGAGAGGACGAGGACGATTTGTGTATTCCTCTTTTTCCCCAGTCTCCACGCCGCCGTAAAAGCGGTAAAAAGAAGAACCGGAAGCGTTCACCTGCACCTCCATCTTGGTCAGCTGATCGGGCTCGGTCCAGCGAGTTCGAGCATTTCGGGCACGACTCCAGCGCTCCGGTGGGGGCGCATTCCATGGCCTCACCTCCTAGGTTTCCGGTGAGGGTGGACACAGACGCCCCACCGTCGCTCGCAGCGTTTCCAGCTCGGTTCGGTGAACCCGGTCACAGCGACTCCACGGGGGCGGGTCTTCACGCCGCTCGCTCATCTCCCCGTTCTTCTAGTGACCAGATGAAGGGGGGCCAGCACACAGGTCAGTCAACTGAACAATATACAGTCTCTCCAGCAGAGGTCGTCCCAGGAGGTTCTACTGGGGTGACTGGGGTAATAAAAGGTTCTGATTTACTCCACATAAACTCTACCTTACAAAGACTGTTTACCTCAGCTGAAGGTAACCCGGCCTGTTCGAAACTGTTACTCTCATTAGCTGAAAAACTATTGACTTCTACTCCTGGACTATTATCCATCCCTGAATATGATCGACTCCTGAGTATGATTAGGTCCAGTAATAACCCTACGCTTAGTTCAGTCTCTGGCCCGCTTGAACAGTTCCTTCCTGTAGGAGTCTCTTCCTTAGCACCCTTACCCCCTGCAGTCTCTCCAGCGCTAACTTCATCCATCCCAGAGGGGGTCCTAGAAGACACTCCTCACTCCTCCTGCGCTGTAGAGGTTCCAGAACCAAGAGAGGTGTTCCGGTCTGGTCCTGGACCGCGCTGTCGCCGTCGTGGCAGGGACCGATGGCAGAGAGGATCTACAGACGCTTCAGTTTCTGATCCGGCTCCTAGTTCCAGCGCTTTTGCTCCTGTTTCCAGCGCTTTGGCTCCTGTTTCCAGCGCTTTGGCTCCTGTTTCCAGCACTTTGGCTCCTGGTCTTGACTCTCCAGCTCCTGCTGCAGCTCCTGCTGCAGCTCCTGCTGCAGCTCCTGCTGCGGCTCCTGCTGCGGCTCCTGCTGCGGCTCCTGCTGCGGCTCCTGCTGCGGCTCCAGCTCCGGCTCCAGCTCCAGAACCTGCTGCAGCTCCAGAACCTGCTGCAGCTGCAGAACCAGCTCCAGAGCCTGCTGCAGCTCCAGAGCCTGCTGCAGCTCCAGAGCCTGCTGCAGCTCCAGAACCTGCTGCAGCTCCAGAACCTGCTGCAGCTCCAGAACCTGCTGCAGCTCCAGAACCTGCTGCAGCTCCAGCGTCCCTAGAGGGGTCCCTGAGGGAATCCCCTCACGTTTCCTGTTCTGGGTGGGCCCTGGAGGGTGCCACCCATATCTACTGCTGTCTCGAGGGGTCCCTGGAGGGAGCCCCTCATGTTTCCAGTCTCGGGAGGGTCCAGGAGGACACCTCCCACGGTTCCAGTCTCGGGAGGGTCCAGGAGGACTCGTCCCACGGTTCCAGTCTCGGGAGGGTCCAGGAGGACGCCTCCCACGCTCCCTGCTGGCCAGTGGCCCCGCCGTCTCCGGCTCCAGGGGGCGCTGCCCCGCCGTCTCCGGCTCCAGGGGGCGCTGCCCCGCCGTCTCCGGCTCCAGGGGGCGCTGCCCCGCCGTCTCCGGCTCCAGGGGGCGCTGCCCCGCCGTCTCCGGCTCCAGGGGGCGCTGCCCCGCCGTCTCCGGCTCCAGGGGGCGCTACCCCGCCGTCGCCGGCTCCAGAGGGCGCTGCCCTGTCTCTGGCTCCAGAGGGCGCTGCCCTGTCTCTGGCTCCAGAGGGCGCTGCCCTGTCTCTGGCTCCAGAGGGCGCTGCCCTGTCTCCGACTCCAGGGGACGCTGCTGCCCTGCTTCCAGCCTCAGAGGGTTCGGACGCCTCCACATCCTCAGAGGGTCCGGACGCCTCTCACGTGTCAAGTTCCGAGGGGGTCCAGGAGGATACCCCTCCTGTATCCTGTTCCGAGGGGGTCCTGGAGAACGCCCCTCTTGTATCCTGTTCCGAGGGGGTCTTGGAGGACGCCCCTCCTGTATCCTGTTCCGAGGGGGTCTTGGAGGACGCCCCTCCTGCATCTTGTTCCGAGGGGGTCTTGGAGGATGCCCCTCCCGTATCCTGTTCCGAGGGGGTCCTGGAGGACGCCCCTCACATCTTCTGCTGCCCAGAGGTCTTACAGCCGTCTACGGAGGGTCCCGGCGCAACAGACGCCTCCACGTCTACGGAGGGTCCCGGCGCAACAGACGCCTCCACGTCTACGGAGGGTCCTGGCACGACGGACACCTCCACCGTGGGTCCACACATCGAGAGCGTCTTTACGTTCGATGGCTCCTCACCTGATGTCTCTGCGCCCGACGTCTCTTCGCCAGACGTCCCCGACGACGTCTCCTCGTCAGACGTCCCCATGCCAGACGTCTCAACGCTCGACGATTCCCTCGACGTCTCAACGCTCGATGATTCCCTCGACGTCTCAACGCTCGATGATTCCCTCGACGTCTCAACGCTCGATGATTCCCTCGACGTCTCAACGCTCGATGATTCCCTCGACGTCTCAACGCTCGATGATTCCCTCGACTCAACGCCAGACGATCCTCTCGACTCAACGCCAGACGTCTCGCCTCTCGACTCAACGCCAGACGTCTCGCCTCTCGACTCAACGCCAGACGTCTCGCCTCTCGACTCAACGCCAGACGTCTCGCCTCTCGACTCAACGCCAGACGTCTCGCCTCTCGACTCAACGCCAGACGTCTCGCCTCTCGACTCAACGCCAGACGTCTCGCCTCTCGACTCAACGCCAGACGTCTCGCCTCTCGACTCAACGCCAGACGTCTCGCCTCTCGACTCAACGCCAGACGTCTCGCCTCTCGACTCAACGCCAGACGTCTCGCCTCTCGACTCAACGCCAGACGTCTCGCCTCTCGACTCAACGCCAGACGTCTCGCCTCTCGACTCAACGCCAGACGTCTCGCCTGTCGTCTCGTGGCTTGGCGCCACTGCACCGCATGAGAGTGCTCCTGTTTTGGGTGGACCCTGGAGGTTCCTACCTTCGTCTTCGACTTTCCTGAGGCCTTGTCACCGACGGAGGCTCCTGGTGGTGGGCTGCCTTCTTGCTGCCCGTCTGACTGGCCGCCCGCCCGACCACCTCCTGCCTGAGGGGCGGCATCCCGGCCGACCGCCTGACCGGCTCTGTCCTGAGGGGCGACATCCCGGCCGACCGCCTGACCGGCTCTGTCCTGGGGGGCGACATCCCGGCCGACCGCCTGACCGGCTCCTGCATGCGGGGCGATGCCTTGGCCGACCGCCTGACCTGCCTGGTGGACGGGCCGTTGCCCGCCTGGACGTTTTTGTGTTCTGTGTCTTAGGGTTATGTCCCCTGTCTTTGTGTTTTTTCGTGCCCGTCGTCCCTGCGGTACCTCCCTCTGCCCGCCTTGTTTTTTGGGGGTGTTCTTTGGTGACGCCGGGGGGCGTCTTTGAGGGGGGGGTACTGTAAGGATTGGCTCCCTTCGTCCCCCTCTGTTAGTCAGTTAGTTCATTAGTTTCCCGTCCAGTACTTAGTCAGTTAGTTAAGTCGGTTAGTTAATAGTTTCCAGTTTAGTCTCATGTTTATTCACTCTTAGTTGTCATCCTGTAGTCAGTCCCTAGTCTGTTAGTTTTATTAGTTTCCCTTCCAGTTTAGTCTCATGTTTATTCACTCGTAGTTTTACCTCCAGTTCTGTCCCTGGTTACTTTCATGTTTTAGGTCAGCTCCCCGTTCCTGCTCTGTGTCTTCGTTAATTGTCCTCAGGTGTTTGATATCGTCTCGTCTTGTCTGTGTGTATATAAGCCCTGTTCTTTGTCTCAGTATTGTCGCGTCGTCGTTAGGTACAGCCTGGTCTTGTCTTGGTCCCGTCCTGATGGTTCTGTTAACATGTAAGTTTTGCTGCCTTGCCAGCTCTTTGATTTATGTTTATTAAAGTGTTATTTTTGTACCTCTGAGTCTGAGTCCCTGCCTGCACAACTGGATTCGTCCTGTCCTGTGTAAATCCTGACAAAGAGATGTTCTTTTCCAACAGACAGTCTATGCCAGCAACTCTTCCTCCTATCTCATCCATGGATGGTGTTCCTATTGAGTTTGTGGATTCTTACAAATAGTTGGGAATTTTGGTCGATGTACATTTATTTTTTTAAACTCCATATTGAAAACTTAATAAAGAAACTGAAATTAAAACTGGGTTTCTTTTTCAGATAAAGATCTTGCTCAACTCTGGATGCCAGAAAACATCTAGTAACCGCTACCTTCCTACTGAATATTCACTATGGTGACATCATTGCATGAATGCTCCATGCCAGCTGCTTGCGGATGTTGGATGTTGTCTATCATGGTGCACTAAGATTCATAACTGGTTGTGATTATCATACCCACCACTGCACCCTGTATTCACTGGTTAACTGGACATCATTAACCTCACGCAGACTCTTCCACTGGTACATTTTCATCTTTAAATCACTTCTTGGTCTGCTGCCCTCATACATCTCCTCCTACATGTCTTTGTGTGAGTGCAGCTACAGTGTGCGCTCTCAGGACATGATTACCTGCAGTGTTCCGTCAGTGAGGACTGAACTTGGAAAAAGGGCCTTCTCCTACTCTGCTCCTGCTTCCTGGAATATCTTACAAAAAGATCTGAAGCTCTCGGCCCTGACCTCTCTGGATGGTTTTAAGAATCTGTTGGAATCCTGGCAAAAACCAATGCAGACATGTTCCTGTCTTTGATTATTTATTTTTTGTACATCTACCTTATAATGTTTTTGCTACTTTTTCTTTTGTTTTGTTTATTGTTTAATCCAGAGGTCCCCAAACTTTTTCTTGTGAGGGCCACATAACTTTTCCCTTCTCTGGTGGGGGGCCAGAGTCAGTTTGTAACAGGAAAAAGTGTGACGATTGCAGGAGTGCCTAAATGTAAAAATGTATTGTTTTCCAGAAAGCACACTCAAATAACCCTCTCTGGGTTCTTCACAGAACAAAAGTCAGGAGAAAAATAATAACACTATTAATAAAATAAATAATAACACCATTAATGAAATAAATCATAACCAAATAACCGTCTCTGGGTTCTTCACAGAACAAAAGTGCATTTAACATAAACCGCAGTGTCGCCGCAGATTGTATTCTTTGAATACCGCCACCGCCTCTTTACAGATGAGACAGACAGCCTTTTCTTTGCATTGAACAAAAAATAATTGTTTGTCCACTGCAGCTTAAATGCCCTGCATTCTGAATCAATTTTTCTCTTACCTAATCTTTTCGCCATTATTCCGTTCTGTCTTTGAGAGGGGCGGGTTTAGGATTTTTTTCTGGGGGTTGCCAGATAGGGGCACAGACCGCAGAAGGGTGGAACAGAATGTCACGTTTTGGATGTGTCAGCGTTTTTCCCCAAACGCTGACACAATAAATTAAATGTGGAACAATAGTTCAAAATAGTTCATAACTAAGGAACATTTTATTGCAAAAGTCCAACTTTATTATCAAATACAAATACACATATGAAAAAAAATCTAAATGCTCTCTGGTATTGTTCTGGGGGCTGGACCAAATGTGGAAGCGGGCCGGATCCGGCCCGTGGGCCGTAGTTTGGGTACCACTGGTTTAATGTATTTGTATCATTGATGTTCATCATTCTTTAGTTTGTAGCAGGTCGCTTTCGTAAATGAGCCCTCGAAGCTCAATAAGATTTACCTGACTAAATAAAGGTTGAATGAAAACTACCGTACCCACCACTGCACCCAGTACTCCTTGGTCAGCTGGTCATCATTATCTACACGTAGGCTCTCATACTGGTTCATTTTCATCTTTAAATTCCTCCTTGGTCTGCTAGCTTCTTATATCTCCTCCCACATCTCATGTCAGTGCAGTTACAACGTGCGCTCTCAGGACATCATGATCTGCAGCGTTCCCTCAGTGCAGACTGAACTTGGCAAAAAGGCATTTTCTTACTCAGCTCCTGCACCTGGAACATCTGGCAACAGGAACTGAAGTTGTCCTCCTTGATTTCTTTAAGGGGTTTCAAACACTTGATAATGTTCATAGAAAAATCAAAGCAAATATATTCTTGTTTTTAGTATTTCACCCTGTTTTACAGCATCCTGATTTATTGTTTTATACACTACCCTTATTTTAACTTACTGTAGTTTATTCTTATTACTATTTACTATTATTGTTGTCTGTACTTTATATGTTCTGTCTGGAACAGGTCTCTCTTGTAAATGAGTCCCCGTGGCTCAGTGAGACTAGCCTGTAGAAATAAAGGTTGAATGAAAAAAATATGATCTATAATATAAGATTACAGAAGGAACGTGAACCTGAGTCGTGATCTAGGGAACAGGATCTGATCCTTGTTGTGTTTGTCTTCAGGTGTCGTGGTCTGGGGGACAGGACTGAGCAACCAGAGGACGAGTGCCCCCCCTCCGTCCCCTCCATCGTCTTCCTCACCAGACAGATCCAGAACCTGAAGAAGAGGGTGCGCAGGTTCGAGGAGCAGTTTGAGCAGGACATGCATTTTAAGGTAAAACCTCAGAAATATTCACTGCAGGTGATTTTGTTTCTTTTAAGATTTCATTTGAATTCATTGTTTTTAAGGTCATGAGACACAAGTTTAAACATCTGGTTTTAAACGTTTTAGCTCAGCGTTTGCTCTTTTTGTAAAACAGAAGAAGTTGGATCTGTCAGAAGCTAAAACTACTTGAAGTCTTCAGGCGGTTCTGAGAAACGATAAAAATTAAAGTCTATTAACGCCTCAGCACTCGCTGCTTCTCCGTCTGATGTGGTTTTTGGAGTTTTCTAAACTGGACTTTCTAAACTGGTTTCCATCAGCTCCTCCTGAGCCCGACGTTCTCTGACTAACATCAGAATCGTTCTGTTAAACCCAACCTTTTCACTGAGGTTAGTAATCAAAAATAATTTGTTCTTCATGGACTTGTATACCAGACAATGCCATAAAAGTTATAATGAACATTGAAAAGCAAAATAAATAAATAAATTTAAAAAATTTGGACAAATCCTGGCTTTATTAAAACTAAGGCTTTATTTTCTCTGATGTTCCAGGAATTAGCCTGATCCCTCAGCGCTCTGAGACATTTGGTTTCATGCTGGATGTTTCTAAATGAACTGTGAGGACTTTTCATGCTGGATGTTTCTAAATGAACTGTGAGGACTTTTCATGCTGGATGTTTCTAAATGAACTGTGAGGACTTTTCATGCTGGATGTTTCTAAATGAACTGTGAGGACTTTTCATGCTGGATGTTTCTAAATGAACTGTGAGGACTTTTCATGCTGGATGTTTCTAAATGAACTGTGAGGACTTTTCATGCTGGATGTTTCTAAATGAACTGTGAGGACTTTTCATGCTGGATGTTTCTAAATGAACTGTGAGGACTTTTCATGCTGGATGTTTCTAAATGAACTGTGAGGACTTTTCATGCTGGATGTTTCTAAATGAACTGTGAGGACTTTTCATGCTGGATGTTTCTAAATGAACTGTGAGGACTTTTCATGCTGGATGTTTCTAAATGAACTGTGAGGACTTTTCATGCTGGATGTTTCTAAATGAACTGTGAGGACTTTTCATGCTGGATGTTTCTAAATGAACTGTGAGGACTTTTCATGCTGGATGTTTCTAAATGAACTGTGAGGACTTTTCATGCTGGATGTTTCTAAATGAACTGTGAGGACTTTTCATGCTGGATGTTTCTAAATGAACTGTGAGGACTTTTCATGCTGGATGTTTCTAAATGAACTGTGAGGACTTTTCATGCTGGATGTTTCTAAATGAACTGTGAGGACTTTTCATGCTGGATGTTTCTAAATGAACTGTGAGGACTTTTCATGCTGGATGTTTCTAAATGAACTGTGAGGACTTTTCATGCTGGATGTTTCTAAATGAACTGTGAGGACTTTTCATGCTGGATGTTTCTAAATGAACTGTGAGGACTTTTCATGCTGGATGTTTCTAAATGAACTGTGAGGACTTTTCATGCTGGATGTTTCTAAATGAACTGTGAGGACTTTTCATGCTGGATGTTTCTAAATGAACTGTGAGGACTTTTCATGCTGGATGTTTCTAAATGAACTGTGAGGACTTTTCATGCTGGATGTTTCTAAATGAACTGTGAGGACTTTTCATGCTGGATGTTTCTAAATGAACTGTGAGGACTTTTCATGCTGGATGTTTCTAAATGAACTGTGAGGACTTTTCATGCTGGATGTTTCTAAATGAACTGTGAGGACTTTTCATGCTGGATGTTTCTAAATGAACTGTGAGGACTTTTCATGCTGGATGTTTCTAAATGAACTGTGAGGACTTTTCATGCTGGATGTTTCTAAATGAACTGTGAGGACTTTTCATGCTGGATGTTTCTAAATGAACTGTGAGGACTTTTCATGCTGGATGTTTCTAAATGAACTGTGAGGACTTTTCATGCTGGATGTTTCTAAATGAACTGTGAGGACTTTTCATGCTGGATGTTTCTAAATGAACTGTGAGGACTTTTCATGCTGGATGTTTCTAAATGAACTGTGAGGACTTTTCATGCTGGATGTTTCTAAATGAACTGTGAGGACTTTTCATGCTGGATGTTTCTAAATGAACTGTGAGGACTTTTCATGCTGGATGTTTCTAAATGAACTGTGAGGACTTTTCATGCTGGATGTTTCTAAATGAACTGTGAGGACTTTTCATGCTGGATGTTTCTAAATGAACTGTGAGGACTTTTCATGCTGGATGTTTCTAAATGAACTGTGAGGACTTTTCATGCTGGATGTTTCTAAATGAACTGTGAGGACTTTTCATGCTGGATGTTTCTAAATGAACTGTGAGGACTTTTCATGCTGGATGTTTCTAAATGAACTGTGAGGACTTTTCATGCTGGATGTTTCTAAATGAACTGTGAGGACTTTTCATGCTGGATGTTTCTAAATGAACTGTGAGGACTTTTCATGCTGGATGTTTCTAAATGAACTGTGAGGACTTTTCATGCTGGATGTTTCTAAATGAACTGTGAGGACTTTTCATGCTGGATGTTTCTAAATGAACTGTGAGGACTTTTCATGCTGGATGTTTCTAAATGAACTGTGAGGACTTTTCATGCTGGATGTTTCTAAATGAACTGTGAGGACTTTTCATGCTGGATGTTTCTAAATGAACTGTGAGGACTTTTCATGCTGGATGTTTCTAAATGAACTGTGAGGACTTTTCATGCTGGATGTTTCTAAATGAACTGTGAGGACTTTTCATGCTGGATGTTTCTAAATGAACTGTGAGGACTTTTCATGCTGGATGTTTCTAAATGAACTGTGAGGACTTTTCATGCTGGATGTTTCTAAATGAACTGTGAGGACTTTTCATGCTGGATGTTTCTAAATGAACTGTGAGGACTTTTCATGCTGGATGTTTCTAAATGAACTGTGAGGACTTTTCATGCTGGATGTTTCTAAATGAACTGTGAGGACTTTTCATGCTGGATGTTTCTAAATGAACTGTGAGGACTTTTCATGCTGGATGTTTCTAAATGAACTGTGAGGACTTTTCATGCTGGATGTTTCTAAATGAACTGTGAGGACTTTTCATGCTGGATGTTTCTAAATGAACTGTGAGGACTTTTCATGCTGGATGTTTCTAAATGAACTGTGAGGACTTTTCATGCTGGATGTTTCTAAATGAACTGTGAGGACTTTTCATGCTGGATGTTTCTAAATGAACTGTGAGGACTTTTCATGCTGGATGTTTCTAAATGAACTGTGAGGACTTTTCATGCTGGATGTTTCTAAATGAACTGTGAGGACTTTTCATGCTGGATGTTTCTAAATGAACTGTGAGGACTTTTCATGCTGGATGTTTCTAAATGAACTGTGAGGACTTTTCATGCTGGATGTTTCTAAATGAACTGTGAGGACTTTTCATGCTGGATGTTTCTAAATGAACTGTGAGGACTTTTCATGCTGGATGTTTCTAAATGAACTGTGAGGACTTTTCATGCTGGATGTTTCTAAATGAACTGTGAGGACTTTTCATGCTGGATGTTTCTAAATGAACTGTGAGGACTTTTCATGCTGGATGTTTCTAAATGAACTGTGAGGACTTTTCATGCTGGATGTTTCTAAATGAACTGTGAGGACTTTTCATGCTGGATGTTTCTAAATGAACTGTGAGGACTTTTCATGCTGGATGTTTCTAAATGAACTGTGAGGACTTTTCATGCTGGATGTTTCTAAATGAACTGTGAGGACTTTTCATGCTGGATGTTTCTAAATGAACTGTGAGGACTTTTCATGCTGGATGTTTCTAAATGAACTGTGAGGACTTTTCATGCTGGATGTTTCTAAATGAACTGTGAGGACTTTTCATGCTGGATGTTTCTAAATGAACTGTGAGGACTTTTCATGCTGGATGTTTCTAAATGAACTGTGAGGACTTTTCATGCTGGATGTTTCTAAATGAACTGTGAGGACTTTTCATGCTGGATGTTTCTAAATGAACTGTGAGGACTTTTCATGCTGGATGTTTCTAAATGAACTGTGAGGACTTTTCATGCTGGATGTTTCTAAATGAACTGTGAGGACTTTTCATGCTGGATGTTTCTAAATGAACTGTGAGGACTTTTCATGCTGGATGTTTCTAAATGAACTGTGAGGACTTTTCATGCTGGATGTTTCTAAATGAACTGTGAGGACTTTTCATGCTGGATGTTTCTAAATGAACTGTGAGGACTTTTCATGCTGGATGTTTCTAAATGAACTGTGAGGACTTTTCATGCTGGATGTTTCTAAATGAACTGTGAGGACTTTTCATGCTGGATGTTTCTAAATGAACTGTGAGGACTTTTCATGCTGGATGTTTCTAAATGAACTGTGAGGACTTTTCATGCTGGATGTTTCTAAATGAACTGTGAGGACTTTTCATGCTGGATGTTTCTAAATGAACTGTGAGGACTTTTCATGCTGGATGTTTCTAAATGAACTGTGAGGACTTTTCATGCTGGATGTTTCTAAATGAACTGTGAGGACTTTTCATGCTGGATGTTTCTAAATGAACTGTGAGGACTTTTCATGCTGGATGTTTCTAAATGAACTGTGAGGACTTTTCAT
>JBBPBX010089604.1:0-14269 GCA_038048925.1 Garcialebias charrua
TCGTGCCCTCCACACTAATGTTTGCTTGTGACTGAAGAGCTGCAGACATATTAATAAGCCTCAGAGAGGGCGTTGCATGGCTGCATGGTGTGCTGAACTCTGCATGATGAGAAGTGTGCTGATGATTGTCTTGGAGGTGTGATGAGTGAAGGGGATGACGAGAAGCTCTCTGTGGTTCTCTCTCAGGGCAGTGATCTGCCTCACAGTCAGTTAGGACCTTTGGTTGGTGGTTGCTGTGTGTGAGTGGTGTCAGGAGCTTGAAGAAGGTTCAGATCTTTAGGTGGGTGGTTCGTAGAAAGGTTATATGAACAGCCAGATAGCACCGAGCCTCACCTCAGAAGAGCTAAACTTCTGCTTTAAAGTTTGATTTTTAATCTTTTGGGTTTGGAAACAAACATCAGGATTACCATATTTTCTGTCGTATAAGTCGCATCAGTCCAAATATGTCTAATAAAGTTTAAAAAAGCCATAAATACGTTGTTTTGCCGTATACGTTGCATCTATCATGCGTCACCGCTGACAACACGGAAATGGGGGCCGGTGTTGTGCCAAAAATCAATGGGCTGCCAAATGGCGGCTGCTGGGGCATGCACGGGAGGACTTTAACAAGAATTTAAAGTGTCTGTGACATCATCTTCCTTCTTTTCATGAAATGATAGAAGATATATATCTTGTATCTTTCAACTATGTTAGTTTTTGCAAACAAAATGATAAATTAATGAAAATTCCTTTCAAACTGAGATTAAAATTAAAATCAGTGTTTCTTCTTGGAATATCCGACTACACGCGAATGCACCATCTGTGACGTAGGAGGATGAACGTCTTTAGAACACCCCTATTAAATATTCATGGCGGACAATAAATAAAACGACAAAATTATCAATCTAAGTTAAGATTTGAGCGATTTGTCTTCAGTTTGGGAAGCAGGAAGTTAGATGAGCAGAAACAGCAGGTTCTAATTTAGGTCCGCACCCGTATTTTTTTTAGTCTTACCTGTTCAGGAAGCAAGTGCGCTCCAAGAGCGGGGGCAGCTTTATTTATTCCATACTTGACAAAGTATTTCATCTTTTGGGAAAGTGAAAAGGCTCACTTGTTCACTGATGATATTAGAACACCCAAATGTGACACAACGTAACGGCATTATACAAAAAAAAGGCGATCTGGCAGAGAATTGATGCGTTATCATGGCACACGCAGACTCGAGGTTCATCCTCCTACATCACAGATGGTGCATTCGCGTGTAGTCGGATATTCCAAGAAGAAACACTGATTTTAATTTTAATCTCAGTTTGAAAGGAATTTTCATTAATTTATCATTTTGTTTGCAAAAACGAACATAGTTGAATGATACAAGATATATATATCTTCTATCATGAAAAGAAGGAAGATGATGTCACAGGCACTTTAACAAGATTAACACTTAAAAATATATTGCTGAAGTGCTGCAAAGCGGGGGCGCACATTGGAACCAGCTGCTGCATTTCTTTAAAATTTAACAAGAAACCACCTAAAAACAATTATTTGTTTCCTCAAAATTGTAGCAAAAGGTGTGTTTCAGTCTAATGTTTGATTAATAAAAAGGACTTTGATGTTCAAATCAGCTGTATTTCAAAAGTATTCACTACCTCGGTGCTCTGGGAGCGTGCAGAGGGAGGAAAAAAAGGAAGGAGGAGCGCTGTGCGTTTCTTAGAAATTTAACAAGAAAAGCACCTAAAACAATTATTTGTTTGCTTGAAATTATAGCAAAGGCGTGTCTCAGTTGAATGTTTGCTTAATAAATGCACTTTAATGGTCAAATTAGCTGCATTTCACCGGGGTGGTGCAGCAAAATGAAGCTGGTTTGACGGTTACTCCAAGCAGCAATGTGTCATTAATAGCTGGTGAAGATTCTCTGTCATCTAGGACATGGTAAATTTAAAGAAGTTCAAGACAACAATAATAATAAAGTACAAAGTAAAGTATAATAAATAAATTTCAGTTGTTTTTGTCTTGAACTTTTTTGAATGTGTTATTAATAGCCACTTTTACCTGTTACATGACACAACGGCATGCCTAACTACTCTGCTGCCATCTAGTTGCTGACAATGATACCGTTCAATTTTTTTTCAGTCAGAAAGAATGAAAACAGTCATGTCACAGCCAAAATTTGGTTTATTAATATGGGGAAAAAAATCCATAAATACGTTGCTTCAAACTATAAATCGCAGGGCATGCAAATTATGCAAAAGAACAGCGACTTATACAGCAAAATAATAATAATGAATTCAATTTATACCGCACTTTTCATTAATAAAAATCTCAAAGTGCAAAAAGATACGGTAGCTTCTCAAGCAGTTGTTGCTCGCTGAGGCGAAAGGGCAATAATGTTTTGCCTGTACTGTATCTGTGTTTGTTTGTTTGTCCTGCTAGCAAAATAACATAAATAACTGGACAGATTTCAGTAAACCTCATTGGAAGCAAATTAACTTTTAGAGTCCATCTAATTCAAGATGTGACGTTAGGAAACACAAAGATGGCTCTGACTCAGTTTTACAGATGTTTAGTTCAAATTTTTGTGATGAATATGAATATATTTGTTGAAAGATAACATTAATAATGTATCGCAATAAAGCATTCATGCCACTGAGATGAACAGTTGTTGAGATATACTGTATGCATGCATGCGCAGTAACAGGAAGTGATGACAAAGGTCTTCATGTAAACAAAGCGTTCCTACAATGGCTGACACAGACCGTAGAGAATAATCTGATGTCTCTATAAATTGTTTTGAATCACTATCAGATACTTCAAATATAGTTTCGTTCATAAGTTTTTTGCTTACAGGAAGAGGATCTGAACTGCCTCAGGGAGCGCTGGTCGGACGCGCTGATCAAACGCCGGGAGTACCTCGACGAGCAAATCAAGAAAATCATCAACAAACACGGTGAGCTTTCAGCCCCCGCGGAGCTGCAAGGAAGCAATCAGGGTTGTTGACGGAAGCCCTGCCTTCCCCTGTGAGCAGAAAAGTCGGAGGAGGACATTGAGCGTGAAGCTCGGCTGGTGGAGCAGTGGGTCGGCCTGACCGAGGAGAGAAACGCGGTGCTGGTGCCGGCGCCAAGCAGCGGCATCCCCGGAGCTCCTGCAGACTGGTGAGGAAGCAAAGAGGAAAACGTCTCAACCACTTCTAACTTCCTCCCCATCAACTTCATTGATCTGTTTGTAGGACTCCGCCTGCAGGGATGGAAGCTCACATTCCCGTCCTCTTCTTGGACTTAAACGGTGCGCTGAAACTCGTCTTCTCAACTTCTTCTGTTTGGTTTTGAGGAATACTAACAGTCTGTTTTTGATGCTGCCAGCCGATAATCTGACGGTGAACGAGCAGCTGACCGGACCCCACACCGCAGGGATGAACTCCATCCTGCCCAAAGAGCACGGCAGTCAGTTCTTCTACCTGCCAATCATCAGACACAGCGAAGAGGAGGTGAGCTGCGACTGCACTGCCCTCCTGTGGCCAAACAGGGAACTACAGAGCTACAAGTCCTTTTAACATTAAAAACATTTACAGAAAATGTGAACTTGTTGGGTTTACTAGCACAGGATGGATGGATGATGGAGAGATGGATGGATAGATGGATAATAATCCGTTTGTCCGTCCATCCATCATGGATGGATGGATGGACGGACAAACGGATTGATTGATTTGAGTTTTTTTTTTTTTTCATTCAACCTTTATTTAGTCAGGTAAATCTTTTGAACCTCATGGGCTCATTTACGAAAGCGACCTGCTAAAACTAAAGAACAATGAACAGCAATGGTAGAATTTCCTTAAACAATAAACAAACAAACAATAAACAATAGAAAACAAAAGAGAGAAAAAAAAAAAAAATTTTTTTTTTTTTTTTTTTAACAAAGTATCAAAAAACTAGCAAAACATTATAAGGTAGACGTATAAAATCAAAGACAGGAACAAATCTGCATTGGTTTTTGCCAGGATTCCAACAGATTCTGAAAACCATTTAGAGAAGTCAAGTTCGAGAGCTTCAGATCTTTTTGTAAGATATTCCAGGAAGCAGGAGCGGAATAGGAGAAGGCCCTTTTTCCAAGTTCAGTCCTCACTGACGGAACACTGCAGGTAATCATGTCCTGAGAGCGCACACTGTAGCTGCACTCACGCAAAGACATGTAGGAGGAGATGTATGAGGGCAGCAGACCAAGAAGTGATTTAAAGATGAAAATGTACCAGTGGAAGAGTCTGCGTGAGGTTAATGATGTCCAGTTAACCAGTGAATACAGGGTGCAGTGGTGGGTACGATAATCACAACCAGTTATGAATCTTAGTGCACCATGATAGACAACATCCAACATCCGCAGGGTGCTTGTAGGAGCATTCATGTAGAGAATGTCACCGTAATCAATGGAGGGAAGGAAAGTCACAGATACAAGGCGTTTCCTAACATTCAGTGTTAGACATGATCTGTTTCTGAAAAAGAAACCCAGTTTAACTTTCAGTTTCTTCACTAGGTTTTCCACGTGGAGTTTAAAAGAGAGATGTGAATCGATCAGGATACCCAGATATTTATAGGAATCAACAAACTCAATAGGGACACCATTTGAGGATAAAATCAGAGGAAGATCTGCTGGGACCGACTTCCTATTTGAAAAAAACATCCCTTTTGTTTTATCAGCATTTAGGACAAGTTTGAGACGGAACAAATCTGACTGGATGATGTCAAAAGCGGATTGCAGTAACTGGAAAGCCTTAGCTACTGTTTTAGCTCGGCAATAAACAACTGTATCATCAGCATAGAAATGTAAGGATGCATCAGGGATGCTCTGACCTACATTAGCTATGTAGATTGTAAAGAGGGTTGGTCCTAAAACTGAGCCTTGTGGTACACCATTTTTAACTGTTAAATAGCTGGAAGAAGTACCGTTATGTTGAACACATTGCCTCCGATTGGAAAGATAGTTAGAAAACCAACCGATGGTGTGATCAGAGAAACCGATTTCTGAGAGCTTATGACACAGGATGTTATGATCCACAGTGTCAAAAGCTTTAGACAGGTCTAAGAAAAGTGCAGCACAATAGTCCTTAGCATCCAATGCTTCAACAACATCATTCAGAACCTTCAGAGAAGCAGTTGTTGTGCTGTGTTTTTTCCTGAAACCAGATTGATGAAGAGGTAAGATGTTAAATGAGTCCAGATAATTTTTGATCTGAGAGTTTATCAGTTTTTCTTGAACCTTGGCTAAGATGCAGAGTTTAGAGATCGGTCGATAATTGTTCAATGAGGTGGGGTCACCTCCCTTCAGCAAAGGAAGAACAAAGGCTGTTTTCCAAGCATCCGGAATGGTGTTTTGGCTTATGGACAGATTAAAGATGTGGGTCACAGGGACTGTGATGATATGAGCAGCCAGCCTTAAGAAGTAAGGTGGAATCAAAAAGGCGTTCAATTCAGGATCAACTGGACTTTATTTGTAACAGAAAACGTTTCGACTTCTGTCCAGAAGTCTTTTTCAATTCTGAATGGAAGCTGTGAGAACGAGAAGTTTTATACAGGCTTACAAGTCAATAACACATACATGTAAATTGACAGATCACACCTTAACAGTAGGGAGTCCCTTGAAGTCTCTGACAGAAAACACAACTAATCACAGCTGAGGTAACACATACATGTAAATTGACAGAACACACCTTAACAGTAGGGAGTTCCCTTGAAGTCTCTGACAGAAAACACAACAACTGTATGTAAATTGACAAACAACACCTCACAGCCCAACAACAGAGGCTTCTCAACAAACTTTGTTAGTCTAATTCACAGACAAGACACCTCTGCTCCCATCCGGTGTAAGACCTTTGTGAATCAGCCCCAAAACTGAGTTGTAAGTTTTGGAAAGTTGAAATCTCAGACCTCCTCCTCTGTTAAGAGAAGGTTTTTCTCTCTTAACATACAAAGCTTCCTTAACACCCCTCTCAAACCATCTGTGTTCTCGGTCCAAAATTTGCACATTTTCATCCTCAAATGAGTGTCCCTTGTCCGTGAGGTGAAGGTGAACAGCTGAGTTTTGTCCAGAGGAGGTTGCTCTCCTGTTTCCTATTTCAAGTTCAATGACAGTTTTTATAGACAGAAGCACGGCTGTGCCATGGGATCTCCAGTGTCACCCATTGTTGCAAACCTCTACATGGAGGAAGTGGAACAGAGAGCCCTTAACTCCTATGAGGGGACAACTCCAAGCCATTGGTTCCGTTATGTGGATGACACCTGGGTCAAAATCCAAGCCAGGGAGGTGGAAGCTTTCACCAGACACATTAACTCAGTTGATAACAACATCAAGTTCACCAGAGAGGATGCTAACGATAACAAGCTGCCTTTTTTGGACTGTTTGGTGCATATGGAGGGAGAGGACAGTCTCAACATTGAAGTTTACAGAAAACCAACCCACACAGACCAGTATCTTCTGTTTGACTCTCACCATCCACTGGAGCACAAACTTTCTGTTATCAGAACCTTACAGCATCGGGCAGAACACATCCCCACAAGGACAGAAGGGAAGGAAAAGGAACAGAAACACATCAACAAATCGCTGCAAACATGTGGATATCCCAACTGGGCTTTTGTCAAGTCAGCGAGAAAATCTGCTAAACACAATAATCAACAGAAAAATGCTAACAGACGGAAAAACATTGTCATTCCTTATGTTGCTGGAGTCTCAGAGAATTTCAGAAGGATTTTCAACAAACACAACATCCCAGTACATTTCAAACCCAGCAGAACTCTCAGACAGAGGCTGGTCCACCCGAAGGACAGAACCCCCACACACAAACAGAGTGGTGTGGTGTATGCAGTCCAGTGCAGCGAGGTCTGCTCAGACCGTTACATTGGAGAAACGAAGCAGCCTCTTCACAAACGAATGTCCCAACACAGGAGAGCCACCACCTCTGGACAAAACTCAGCTGTTCACCTTCACCTCACGGACAAGGGACACTCATTTGAGGATGAAAATGTGCAAATTTTGGACCGAGAACACAGATGGTTTGAGAGGGGTGTTAAGGAAGCTTTGTATGTTAAGAGAGAAAAACCTTCTCTTAACAGAGGAGGAGGTCTGAGATTTCAACTTTCCAAAACTTACAACTCAGTTTTGGGGCTGATTCACAAAGGTCTTACACCGGATGGGAGCAGAGGTGTCTTGTCTGTGAATTAGACTAACAAAGTTTGTTGAGAAGCCTCTGTTGTTGGGCTGTGAGGTGTTGTTTGTCAATTTACATACAGTTGTTGTGTTTTCTGTCAGAGACTTCAAGGGAACTCCCTACTGTTAAGGGTGTTCTGTCAATTTACATGTATGTGTTACCTCAGCTGTGATTAGTTGTGTTTTCTGTCAGAGACTTCAAGGGACTCCCTACTGTTAAGGTGTGATCTGTCAATTTACATGTATGTGTTATTGACTTGTAAGCCTGTATAAAACTTCTCGTTCTCACAGCTTCCATTCAGAATTGAAAAAGACTTCTGGACAGAAGTCGAAACGTTTTCTGTTACAAATAAAGTCCAGTTGATCCTGAATTGAACGCCTTTTTGATTTATCATGTCCTGGATGACTGAGAATCTTCACCAGCAAAGTAAGGTGGAAGTTCATCTGGACCTGCAGATTTTTTAGGATCAAGATCATTTAACAGTTTATTTACCTCACTGACTGAGAACGGAGAAAAAGAGAAGGTGTGATTAACAGATGGTTGACTTGTAGGAGGGATTTGATTTGTAGAAGTTTGATTATTAGATAAAGTGGCTGATTTTCCGTTTGTAACTGTGTCAAATAATGAACTAGAAGCAACAAAATGTTTATTGAAACAGTTCAGGATCTCGTGCTTATTTGACACAGGAACAGAGTCAACAAGAAATTGTGATGGGAGGTCAGATGATTGGGGGGTGCCTGAGAGAGATTTGATGGTTTTCCAGAATTTTTTAGGATCGTTTAGATTTTTGGAGGTCTGAGATAAGAAGTAGTTACGTTTAGCGGCTTTGATGGCAGTTGTGCATTTATTCCTTAGCTGCCGAAATTTCAACCAATCAGTGTCTGAGTGTGATTTTCTTGCTGCGGCCCAAAGATGAATGATGAATGCGGCCCAAAGATGAGTCATCCAGTAACATGTTTTAATTACCGTACACAGAAAAAAACACGTGAAATACTGTAATAATTTTTTTTTAAACAGCAGAATACACAAATTTGGAAAAAGACAATGTACACAAGGTGGTAGGGAGTACTACATTCATGATTACCATATTTTTTGGACTAAAAGTCACACCTTTTTGCCTAATTTTCATGCCCTGCGACTTATAGAGAGGTGAGACTTGTTTATGGATTTTTTACCATATTTTTAGACCAATTTTTGGCTCAGATATGACCGTTTTTCCATTTTGGCAAAAATGGTGCAGTACCACTTTCGGCCGCTAGGGGTGCAGTACCACCTTTGTCCGCTAGGGTACACCAACCGTTCCCACCTCATGTGTCCGACGAGAGCCTCCTCTGGTCGGATTCACTCTGTCGCAGCCCGGCCTCCTGCTCTGGAGGTATGAACTAGCTACTTCGCTGTTAGCTCAGTGTTTGTTAGCAAAATAGGTCAAGAACCACAGGACAGATTTTGATCAAACTTACAGAACGTAATCACTAGATGGATATTTACAACTGATTAGCTTTATGAGATGTTTGAGATAAAATTCGATGTTTTATAGACGTAAATGTGTCGCGGTTAGCTTAGTTGTTTTTCCTTGTACTTTTTCAAAGCGAAAAAATTTAAATCCAGCAGATTTGACCATTACGTGAATTTATTAAGGAACGGTTAAGCTAAGACACATGTTTGCTATAATTTTCAGCAGACAAATAATTGTTTTTACCGTGTTAATCTTGTGAAAAGTCCTTCCGTGCATGCTTCTGTGGTCGTCATTTTCAGCAGGGCAAATGACGCGCTGACGCGTCGCGTAGCGGTGACGCATAATAGATGTGACTTATATAAAGGTGCAACCTGTTTGTGGATTTTTCCAATTTATTGACAATAATTGGGACAAAGCGACTTATATAAAGGTGCGACCTATAGTCCAGAAAATACTGTAACCTATATACCAGGGGTCACCAACATGTTGCTCACGGGCACCTGGTAGTCCGCAGGGACCACATGAGTTGCCCACGGGGCATGTTCTAAAAATAGCACTCATGATCAAGGAGTACCACCTAAAAATCTTCATTAATTATATTTTAAAATGTAAGAAATAACACTTGCAAGGATGTACAGGTAGTCCCCGACTTATGAACGAGTTCCGTACCTACGGGCCGTTCGTAAGTCGAAAATGACATAAGTCGGATCACATACAAAAAAAATAATAATAATATTTATTTTTATGAGATGCGTTCGTAAGTCGAGGACTACCTGTATATTTGAAATGAAAATGATTAATACAAATTTTAAAAAGAAATAGTTTTGTGTAACAATGTAACCGGGTTCTGCTTACTCCACTGTACCAAGCCAGCTTAAGTAACCCCTCGACTCTGCGTTGTGTAGTTTTTTAAGGAAGTCAAGGGGCTTCTGCGTGATCAGTCAGTTTATTTCCTGAATGAGAACACATCGGGGTTTGAATCAGTGCAACGGTTCAGCTTCGTTCAGCACACTACAACAGAGCATTATGTTTATTCTTTTACTCAGCCCATGAAGTGTTTTCTAATATTAACAAACTTAAAAGTACAAAAATTGGTGCCAGGCACATATCTAATAAATATTCATTGCACACAATTTATCTGAGTTGATAAGAATTATGTTTTAGCTGTTGCTAACACTTTTCTATGCTGTGTGCTGAAGTTTAGCAATCTTGTCTGGGGTCAAAGTTCAGAATCATGACCACTCCCATCTCTGCAGCGGCGCAGCTACAAGCTAGTTTTACCTCCAAGAGGTTAAAATGGCAGAAAAACATAAGAAAACATGTGTTCACAGTGACTGGGAGGAAGATGTCTTTCACAGTGTTGAAAGACAAGTGTGTCCGTGTCTCATTAGTGGCTGTGGCGAGACAACATGGAGTGACGCTTCACCAGCTAACATGTTAGCTTCAATGCTAACTAGCCCCTGGTGTCTCACAACAGGCACAATGTCAGAGTTAGAGGCAGCTTTGAGCAAATGGCAGACGATTTTCATGAGGCATTTTCAGATGAGGTCTTGAAAAAACTCATTGATGAAATATGTGAAAAATAATTTCTTTAAAAGAGTAAAACATGCAATGATTAGTTAAAATGATTTTATATGAACAGCACTTTGTTGCAGCTGTGGTTGTTTTATTAAAGGGCTTTATAAGTAAAGTACAGTATTACCATTATTATTAAAAATGCTGCAGATCTGAGGATCAATACTAATGTCACATGATTCATTTAAAAATCTCACTTTGTTTTTTACATTAATGATCATTTGTATCTACAAGTTAAGAGTTCCTAAGTGTTATAAACAAAACAGTTGGTGCAAACAGGCCTTGATTGGAAAATTGTATTGTTAATAGGTTATTAAAAATGTTACAGAAGTTGTTAATAGTAAAAGGCATATTTTGAATAAATGTTACAAATGTTTTCATTCCTACAAAACAGTTCATAAAATATTTATAAAATACACAGAATTTCAAATGTTACTGATTAAGTTGAACATAAAATAAATAGTAATTTATGTTTAAAGATCAGTTTTCTGTTGTAGTCAATCATCTGTTTTGTCCCCTTTCTTTGGGACTGGAGCCAATCTCAGCTGTTTTTGGGTGAAGGCAGGACTCAAGTTCTCGATTGAGAGTTCTAATCACTAATGATCAATAATAATTGATCATATTTACCAAGCTAAATCCTTACTGATAACCACTGTGTAGAGTTTTTAATAATACAGATTAGATCAGATGTGATCAGGCAGTCATATATTCACATGTATGTTAATGCATTATATTATAATTAAAGGTAAGCTGTGCAAATGTGTTTGTATCAAACAAGTAGCCCTTCGTGTCATTCGGTCCCTCTGAAGTAGCTCAGTCTCATAAAGGTTGGTGACCCCTGCTATATACAGTATATGTATACATACACACACATCTAAGCATACATATACATACATGCATATACATATGCACTAATGCACCCCTATACCATGAGAGAGGCAGGATTTTAAACTGTGCTGAAAACAGGCAGGATAATCCCTCTCCTCGAGCACAGAGGTAGTGGTGTCCTTGGATTACAGATGATTTGTGGACGTGTCCCTCAGCCCATGCAGTGATGTTCAAAACAGGATCAGACCTGTTTTTATGACTGTGGGCCTGAAGAGGACCGACATCAAATATAAACTTTCAACCTCGTCCTTTGACCTCAAAGATTTCTCTAAGTTCTTGGATTGTTTAGATGAGCTGTATATTACGGGATGTTCAAAGTCTTCACGAGTTTTCATTCAGGAACATTACTCTGAAATTGTTCCACCATCTTTAGACGCTGTTTGTTCTGAACTGCTGAAGCTCCGCCCATCTTTACTTCTGAGAGACTCAACTTCTCTTTTTATACCCTGTCCTCTTACACACCTGCTGCTAATTCATCTAGTTATTTATAAAATGTTCCTCCAGCTCTTGTTTTTATTAGCGCCACTTATTCTTACAGCCTTTTTCTGCACCCTGTCCCAAATTATTTGAGACGCGCTGTTGCCGTCACATTTAAAATGACCTTAAATTTTTTCATAAAGTTGAACAATTTTCTAATTTAAACATTTGATACGTTGACTGTGTTTTACTGTAAATAAAATGGGAGTTTTAAGAGATTTTTCAAATCATTGGATTCAGTTTTTATTTACATTTCACACTCTTTGTTCTTACGTCCCCCAGGTGTTGGCCGTGTGCTCCTGGGATTCGTCCATTCACGATTCTGTGCACCTGAACCGGGTCACGTCGGCGAACGAGCGGATCTACCTGATCATTAAAGCCACGGTGCAGCTCAGCCACCCTGCCTCCATGGAGCTGGTGCTGCGCAAGAGGATCGCCGTCAACATCTACAACAAACAGGTTAACAACTAAAGGTGCAGGCTGATGGCGGCGGGTCGTGTTTTACTCACGGACGGGATTTATTTATTTATTTATTCAGAGTTTCACTCAGAGCCTCAAGAGGAGGATGTCCCTGAAGAACACGCTTTACTCCTGCGCAGTGACCTACGAGATCGTTTCCAACATTCCAAAGGTTCAGCGTGATGTTCTGCAACGTTCCCTTGCGTACTGGAGTGTCCACGCGTCGGAGTTTGTCTTCATCCTCCCGCTCTTCTGTCCAGGCCTCAGAGGAGCCGGAGGAGAGGGAAACCCTGGCCCTCATGGCGGCTCGCGGGGACAGCGAGGAGACTCAGGATGGAGAGACCTACATCGAGAAGTACACCCGAGGAGTTCTGGAGGTGGAGAACATCCTGAGTCTGGAGAGGCTGCGACAGGTCAGACAGCACGAACTACATGACACGTTGCGTCGTGAAGGCAGAACTCTTGTCTTATCCACCTGTTTCTGACATTTGAACAAGATGTCAGTTTTCAGCCGTCTGCTACTGGTCACATGAAGTTAAACAGCTAAACTGCTAAATAAGAGATTAAACTATAACTGGTGCAAATGTTCAACATTTTCACAAGAGTAGAAAATTGACTTTCACCAAACCTATTTTAGTAAAAGTAAAACTGAGACATAACACCCACATGCTTACATGGATGTTATACTAAGCTAAAAGATAAATTAAAGCTAAAATACTAAGCTCAAATTTGAAACATCTTTTCTAAAAATGATGCAGAAGAACTGGTTCATGCATTTGTCACGTCTAGACTGGACTATTGCAATGGTTTGTTATCTGGGTGTCCAAATATATCTTTAATAAAAAGTCTTCAGTTGATCAAAAATCCTGCTGCCAGAGTCTTAACTGGAGTTAGTGGGAGAGGTCCTATCTCTCCAGTTTTAGCTTCTCTCCACTGGCTCCCTGTCGAGTCCAGAATTGAATTAAAAATCTTACTTCTAACCTACAAAGCCCTCAACAACCTAGCTCCATCTTATATTTGAGATCTTGTTGTTATCAGGCTCCTCTCTTGTGGAACCAACTTCCAGTTTCTGTCTGTGAAACTGACACATTGTCCAGTTTTAAGACTGGGATTAAGACTTTACTTTTGATAAATCCAATAGTTAGTGTTGGCTTGTTATGCTGCTATAGACTTAGAATACTAGAAGACAAATTGACCTCATTTCTTTAAATTAATTGTTAAAATTGAATAGTTGTCATTTCATATTATTTCCATCTTAGCATGTGATTCTTGACCTGCCATTGTGTATCTGTTCCTCTCAAACCCAGCTGGTCGAAGCAGATGGCCTCTTGTCCTGAGCCTAGTTCTGCTAAAGGTTTCTTCTTCCTTAGGGAGTTTTTCCTTTCCACTGTCGCCTTCATGCTTGCTCAAGATGAGAGTTCTGTGATGGAGTTAAACTCAAAGCAGTCTGCTCCTCAGATAAATAATGTTATTAACTTACTTTTATATATGAATGTTTCTGTTCAGTGCCCTGAGGTGACTTCTGTTGTGACTTGGAACTATATAAATTAATTTAATTTAATTAAGCTGAAATTACTCTCATTCCATATCTGTGCACGTCTCAGTATTGTTTAAAACATACAGATTCAAGCGTGCTGATATTTATCCTATACTACACACACCTGAAACAGATACAGAGAGAACTTTGTGAGTTTGGAGTGAAAAAACAAAGTTAAGCAGAGATACACTTCTTTTTTTTAATCTGGGGCCTTCAAATATTTGTTTTATAGTCTTGATACTGTATTGTTTAACAAAAGCACTAAAAATGGGATTCTGTCAAAGAGACGTTCATTATTTACTTTATAGAGCAGTGGCGCTCGCTTTCTTGAGGACAGGAGTTCGGTCATCACGCAGGTTGTACATGTCTGTCTGATTAATGACGACGCTCCGAACACAGTAACATTTAATACAAAGTTGGATTTTTACATACTAAAGTCCCGGGGAGGTCGGGGGTGCAGTGCAGGATGTCTGTAGGCCAGAGTGGGATCAGTGGTGGCTCAATGTTTGCCATGTGGGTAGGCCTGTCACGATAACTTTTGCTGGGACATTGTCTCAGAACGTATTGTGATAAATGATAATATTGTTTGAAATTTGACAATATTTAGTAATTATTGTCAATTAAGAAGAAATGTTGGTTAATTTATTTTGTGTGTAGTACCTTTTTTTGACCACTGGATGGCAGTATGAGGCTGTTTGAACCAAGGATG
>JBBPBX010089605.1:0-14269 GCA_038048925.1 Garcialebias charrua
TTGCTGCCCGAGTCCCATCAGATTTCCTGGTCTTCTGGTGTGTTGGACCAGCGATCCATGGTTTTATTTTATTTTATTAGGACGTTTTATTAACATATAAACACAATATGCAACGGAGCGAGAGAAAATTCAGCAGGAGGCGGAGCTGAAGTCAAGTTCAGCAGACCACGGGGGAGCAGCCATCAGCAAAGGCCACGCCTCCAGCAAGAATTGGTTGTCAATGGAGAGGTCCTAGACCCTTGTCTGAAGCGAAGTGAAGGACAGGGTCTGGTTTTAACCAGGCTAGCAATGACACCATTTTAATGGCATTTATGCGACCAATCATAAGCCGTGTTTCCATCAAGGTTTCTAGGTGCGCATTTTGAAGTATCGCAGCAGAAAAGCTTAATGGAAACGGCAAAATCCGTATTTACTTTCTCAAGTTCGCCAAAAAGTTTATACGCTCGCTTGAGGTGGTTTTTGGGATCTTCGAAAATGAGCAGATGCGCAAAACGACAGATGGAAACACATTTGCCGACTCGTGCTGCCGTAGCGAACATTCACGTCACGTGACTGATCAGCTGTTTCCGCTCCGGACAACATGTAACATCGCTAAAACTAGTTGGCATGACAGAATAAATACAACTCGCCCGATAGCAACACGTACCTGAAATATTCTCTCCATTTTGATGAGATGTGTGGCCGGGTTCTGTTTACAACCGCTACTTCCTGTTTACTGTAGACATGCGCAGTGCTGACGTCTGACGTAATGACGCTGACGTCTGACGTAATGACGCTGACGTCTGACGTAATGACGCTGTGCGCGGCTTGGAAGAAGCGCTTCAAGCCAGTAGATGGAAACACTTCTGATCTGCATTAATTTGTATTTACATATTTGCGAGGTAGCTCAAAATTCGAAATGAAAATGGATGGAAACACAGCTATAGAGAGTGGAAGTGGTCTCCATTTATCAACGTCTTTCTTAAGATTATCCACTTTTTCTAAAAAGTTCAATTTAAAAATTTGTTTGGGGTCTCTAGGCAAAATAACTCCAAGATATTTCAGTTTGTCAGTTATTTTAAATAAAAGGTTATCTAGGAATTCAGAGGTAAGGCTTGTACCTAATGACATAAATTCACTCTTCTGCCAATTAATAGTATAGCCTGAAATCTCACCAAAAGACTGAATAAGGTCTAAGAGAATTGGCACTGACTGCTCCGGATGTGATACAAAAATAGCTACGTCATCAGCATACAATGAGAGATGATGGTCAATGTTCCCCAAATGAATTGGTTTGATTAGTGGGTGTTTTCTAAAACTAATGGCGAGAGGCTCCATAGCAACCACAAAAAGCAGAGGACTAAGAGGGCAACCCTGGCGAGTTCCCCGGTGTAGGAGAAAAGGCTCTGACTTGTCCTGATTTGTAAGAACAGAGGCAGATGGTTGAGCATACATTGTTTTAATCCAAGACACAAATTCACTGCCAAACCCAAATTCCTCAAGTACAGTCAGGATATAAGGCCACTCCAATTGGTCAAATGCCTTTTCAGCATCCAGGCAGAGAACAGCTCCTTTAAACTTAGTGTCATATTTATGGTACATAATGTTCATTAACCGTCTAATATTAAAAAATGAAAACCTTTTAGGGACAAAGCCCGTTTGGTCAGGGTGAACAATAGAAGATATATGTTTATTTAATCTATTTGCTAATACCTTGGCGAATATTTTAATATCAGAATTCAATAATGAGATAGGACGATATGATGAAAGCTCTGTCTCCTCCCTGCCTTCTTTATGTAGTAGTGTTATATTGGCTTCATACTTAGTAGGGTGAAATTTCCCTGAATCAAGAGAGTGAACGAACATCCTCTGGAGGAGGGGAGCAATCTTCTGGACATATGCTTTGTAAAGCTCTGTTCCAAAACCATCTGGTCCTGGGGCTTTGGCATTGGGAAATGATTTGATTACATACATCAAGGATCTCTTCCACGGTGATGTCTGCGTTGAGAGTTTCTTGTGCAGCTTCACTCATCTTCGGGAGATTTAGATCTTTGAGCCAGTTTGAAATATTCCCTTTTGCTTTAGACATGTATAGTTGCTCATAATATTCTTTAAAGGAATCATTTATGTTTCTTGGTTCAATTATGATTTTTCAAGCCTTAGACTTAATTTTATGTATTGCCCTACTGGCCTGTAAACCCCGCAGCTGACGAGCCAATAATTTATGGGGCTTATCACTCAGCTCAAAGTGCCTCTGCTTGATTTTAAACAATTGATCAAGCACCTACCTGGACAAAATATTGTTGTATTCATATTTTAATACAAGAATGTTTTGTATGGTCGAGGGGTTGGAAGAGGTTTTGTAGTTAGATTCTAAGCGTTCTAATTCAGACTCGATTTCTGAGAGGCGTTTCCGCCTTTTGTTTTTCAGGGACTTTTCAAAAGAAATAATATGGCCTCTGATCACAACTTTAAAAGTTTCCCATAAAGTAGAATCTGTAACATCTTTTGTGTCGTTAGTGTCTAGAAATTCAGAAATTTTGTTATCTATAAATTTACAGAATGTCTCCTCCGAAAGCAAGGATTGGTGAAAGCGCCAGAAATATTCTTGTTTTTTATGGGTAAGGTCAAGAGTCACTGAAACTGGAGAGTGGTCTGAGATTAAAAGCGTATGATATTTGGAAGATATTACATTAGATATTAATTTAGAATCAAGTAAAAAATAATCTATTCTTGAATAGGATTTATGCATATTTGAAAAAAAAGAATAATCCCTCTCCACCGGATGTTGCAATCTCCAAATATCAACCAGATTTGTTGAGGTCATGAGGGTGTTCAAAACCGCAGAGGAGGCGGAGGGTGGCTGTTTTGTTCGGGCTGATCTATCCAGGAAGGTATCAGGCACACAGTTGAAGTCCCCTCCCAAAATTAGATGTGTATGAGCTAGGTCAGGAACTAAATTAAATATTTTTCTAAAAAAACCTGGGTCATCATAATTAGGACCATATACATTAAGAAACGTGACATGAGAGGAATATAAATAGCCTGTTACCAATATAAATCTACCATTTGGGTCAGTCACAGTAGAGATGTGTTTAAATGGAATTGTTCTACGAATCAGAATTGCTACTCCTCGAGCCTTACCCGAAAAGGTGGACTGAAATTTTTGATTTGTCCAACTACATCTCAGTAACCCCTCCCTGCCTGGTCTTATGTGTGTTTCTTGAAGGTATATAATGTCCGCTGATAAGCTCTTTAAGTGGGAAAATACTTTAGCTCTTTTTAGGACACTCCCCAGACCCTTAACATCCCAACTGGTAAAAGTTATGTCACCGCCTTTTAATGATGTGTTATGAGACACACTAATTTTTTAACAGAATGGCTTCAGTGCACTCATATACACTGTCAGGCATATATATATATATGCCTGACAGTGTGTTGAAACACATTAAAATAAATTTTAAACAAAAACCAACAAAAAATTACCCCCATCCCCCATCCCACTTTCCCAAATAAAGTGAGAATAAAAGCCCCACATAACCAGATAGAGGAAGCCGGGACGTAGGGGCCATGTAAATACTGAATCAACAACAAAAAAAAAAAGGCTCCGTAACCACTCAAATTTAACAAACTTAAATTATCATACAAACATCAACAGTTATAAAAAAAATAATTCCAGTCCCCATAAGCAAAAAGCACCTACAACATTGTTTTTAACTTCCAACCATTCAGTTACTCTGTAAAGTTTCAGCAAAGACCTCTGCATCCTACGGAGAGGAGAATGTTTTATCTGTAGATAAAGGGCTTCCATGATTCAAAACGTACCTACAGCCAGCCTGCTTGTCACAGCACTGCTGATTTTCCAGAAAAAGAAAATAAATAAATAAATAAAAGACCAGAAACACGCTGTCGATCCGTAGCGATCCCGTTAGACGAGTCCAGGCTCGAGGGCGTCGAAATCTGCGCCTTGAAGACTCCAATAGTTTTGGAAAGATGGGACATAACTGCGCATGTGCTAGTTATAATTAAAGTCAATGGATAAGCTGCCGGCGCCCACGGAGAACCGGAAGTACGTCACAATCAGAAAACGTTTTTTGAAACAAACAATATAACTCATCATTACTCATAAAATATTTATCCTACACAACTAAAAACATATATGCATACATTTCGAAATATTTTTATTTTATTATTTCATTTTTATACAAAAAAATGGAAGTCTTCAAAATGTGAAAAGCTCCACAGGTTCCAGAGGGGCGGTGCCCCTAGCGCCCTCTAGTGGCGGCCGCCCCTGCTACGTAGCCCACATTGTTTTCAGGACAACACCTGGTTCAACAACAGCATATGACTAAACTTCCTTGCGGTCAGGTTAGGGAGAGGACCAGAGAAAACTAGAATCCGACATGGTTTTTGCAAAGTCACACATTGAAGCAACATTAGTTTTAGTGAACTATGAATAGCATAACCAGGTGACATTACCCCCATTGTGAATAAGAATCTTACTGTATTTAGCCTTAGCCAACAGTTTCAGGTAGGATTCACTGTCACCCATTCAGGCCCCTGGAATGCATTTGACTATGGTCACTGGCAAAGGTGGATGCCAGACCGCTAGGGAGCTCTAATGCGCTAATCCGCTTATAGCGTACCTAAACAATTTATCAGCGTTACAGCGGTTTGACTAACTTTTATAATTCATAAGCGGATTTGCGCTATTTTTATTTAAAATGCAGTACCGTTAATAACTAATTATCTATCAGTAAAAATGAAAAAACTTATTTACGGGCCCGGACGACTGCTAACAGACCATATCCTGTCAGCGCCGGATGTGGTCCGTGACAAAAAAGCGTCCCCTCAGTCTCTTTGCTAGAGCGAGCGCTCTCAGTTAGCAGCCAGTGTGTTACTCTGCAGCCTTATTGCTTGTTTTCGAAGAGTCAGACGAAGAGTTTTTAACATGGAGGGTGAACTTATGGATGTTTCTCAGCGGCCTACGCGACGCGTCTGGATTTTAAAAAGTATTTCGCCATTTGCCCTCTTCAAAATGGCGGCCGCGACGGCCACAGAAGATAAGGACTTTCCATGAAAACACGGTAAAAACAATTATTTCTTTGCTGAGAAAAATATATTTCTTAGCTGACTTTATAGCACAAGGTTTTTCTGAGCTTAACCGGTTCAAATGGTCAAATCTGCTGGATTAAAAAAAGTATTTTGCCATTTGCGGCCGCCATTTTGAAGAGGGCAAATTCGAAATACTTTTTTAAATCCATCAGATTTGACCATTTGAACCGGTTAAGCTCAGAAAAACCTTGTGCTATAAAGTCAGTGACTTTAATCATTTTTTTTACATTAATCATGCTTTCTCTGCTGTGAGTGACATAGAATCATGTACGTCATTACACATAAGCACGAATAAAGTTCATGAAACAGTTCCTCTCTGTTTTATTGACTGTCAAAAAAACAACAACAACACACAAATATCTTCAGCAAAGCAGGTCCCTCTGGCCTACAAGCTGTCATAAAGGGAGGGAGCCTTTTTCCCTCCCTCCCTCACGGCCCACAGGGTATTAGCTTAATCAATAAACCCCAGCAGGCTACCTCTGATTCATCTGCAGTAAGCAAACACAGAGGCATCTGCAAGCACCCCCCATATCCCTCATGGAGACAGGTGAGGAGGTTCACGTGCTTAAGCCCTCTCTCCATTGTAAATGGTGGGGCAGCCAATACACTAACCAGACGAACACGTGACATGTCCGCACCTCAGGGAGGCAAGCTGACAAAGTCTAATGACGGGGAGGCTACATCAGATGCCCTCAGGCAGCCACAAACTTCACACATTCACAGCAGCAACTGTGTTCAGGGTGCTGTGGATGAAAACAAATCAGAGTTGAATCAGATCTCTCTTCCTGTTTTTCGAAGGGGACTGGGCTCCTTATCACCAAATAATCTGAAGTCTGCCAAACCAAAAGGAACACCCCCACGTTCTCACGTTGCAACTGCTCCTTTGTTATTAACGAGGGACACACAATGTCCAAGCAGTTATCAGACAGCACGTGACCTCCCTCTCTGTACTGATCCAGATCTGCTTTCAAACAAAATTCTCCCAACGGGTGAAACACAGACCCCGGTCGGTTTACCTGGTACAGATGCTCCATTAAAGCCAAGGACCAGTAAACTGGACCACTCCAGAAAACGGATTGGAGTCAGGAGGTCTGCTCGTTTACATAACTTGCAGTCTCCCAGTCCTAGGACCCCAAACTTGGAGGGGGAAAATAGACTCTCTGCTCCAATCCTATCTAATAAGGATGACAGGTTACATCTTCCCTCAACTACCCCTGAGCAGAGCAACCTGGGGGCACACCGGCAAGGAGGCCTTCTTCCCAACCTGGTTTACCTCTAGGGGCTCACATCCTCTGTGTCACCAGAAGGGGCAGTACAGCCACTTAGGCTAGGAACTGCCAAAAGTCTCAGCTTGTTGGCTGAAAAGAACAAGTTGATAGCGTCAGGCCTGACGGAAAATGTGGTAATAACCATACAAAATGCCCGTGCTGGATCAACACAGTCCCTATACGTACAGAAGTGGCATATTTTTGAAGCCTGGTGCTCAGAAAGAAGTATTATTTCTTATGCATGCGACTTGGCTCAGCTCCTGACTTTCCTTCAGGACTTACTGGAAAAAGGTAGTTCTTATTCAACGATTAAAGTTTTCCTATCAGCTATTTCAGCCTGTCACGAAGGTTGGGGACACAGGACACCTGGAGCACATCCAATCATAATAAGATTTATGAAGGACGTGCTTCGGACTAAACCACCCAGCAGGACCCTGAACCCTGGTTGGGATCTTGGCCTGGTCCTAGGGGCTCTCTGTGACCTCCATTCGAGCCACTGAGCGAGGTTAAGATAGATTTATTATCTTATAAAACCGCTCTACTCCTGGCACTTTGCTCGGCGAAACGCGTGGGTGACCTCCATGCATTGTCTGTACATCCAATGTGTACCAGATTCGCCCCTGATGGGTCAAAGGTCACACTAAGGCCTAATCCCGCATACACTCCCAAGGTCTTGATTTTGAACCACAGGAGTCTAGACTTTGATCTCTCCTCCTTCCCACCTGCTCCTGTCCTTACTCAGGAACAGGAAAGGTTGAAGGCTATCTGCCCCGTGAGAGCTTTACGCACTTACATGCAAAGAACAGCCGAATGGAGAAAAACAAACCAACTGTCCATGTGCTTTGCAGTACCTGCTACCGGGAGGGCCCTATTAAAACAACGCCTCTCACATTGGGTGACTGGGGCCTTTAAAAGGGGTTTACAGTAGCAAAGGTCAACAGGTACCCTCTGGAGTGCATGCTCACTCCACTCGGGGCTTGGCCACTTCCTGGTCATTATTCAAGGGTGTACCAGTTGCAGACATCTGCGTTACTGCGAACTGGAGCTCATTAAACACTTTTGCAAAGCATTACAGTTTGGATGTTACTGTGACGTCACTCAGGCTGTCCTTTCTAACACACAGTAGAAAGTAGCCTTGAGATGCCTGCTGGTCAGGGGCAAACGTTTGCTCTAGCATGCATTTTACTGAGCATTTCAAGGACGTGAATGGATTACGTTCCCATAGCAAGTATGTTACACCGAGAGACCAGACTGAAAGGGAACTGAAAGTTATGCACTATAACTCATGTTCCCTGAAGGATGGGAACGAGGTGCAACATATCTGGCCCTTTTCAATGCTGAAAGCTCGGTGAAGTGCAATTTTGGAGAAAGATAGAGGGACGCACGCCGCTTAAGTACCCAGAGCAAGTATGTTGCCCCTCTTTCCCTTCCTTCAGGGAACATGAGTTATGGTGCATAACTTTCAGGTTTCCTCCCACAGACCAAAATCATGCATGATAGGCTGATTGGTAACTCTAAATTGTAGGTGTGAGTGAGAGAGTGAATGGTTGTTTGTCTCTATGTGGCCCTGTGATGGACTTGCGACCCGTCCAGGGTGTACCCCGTCCCTCGCACAGTGATTGCTGGACATGGGCACCGGCGACCCCCGTGACCCAAAATGGAAGAAGCGAGTAAAGATAATGGATGGATGGATGTTTCCTTATAATCCCTACTAATTTATTTTAGTACTTCTTATATTTCTCTTCTGCATTTTGTGTTCTCAATTTCAAGAAGCATGAGTACAAATAATTCATTTTTTACAAGCATTTCTCAACCCTTTTGTCATCCATGGTTGGTCAACAATATTTATCTTTGTATATATTTTTTTGCACACACTTTTTTTAATACAGAGCTTCTAAGATATTCATAAACTCATCATATGATCTGTTCATATCATCAACATACACGTATTTCCAGTTTTGTTTATCTAGATCATCTTTTAATTTATCCAAAGCTTTTTTTTTTAATGTTTTTTTTTTCTTAGTTGTAACTGCTTTTGTAATGTTTCAATCATTTTTATAGATTGTGAAAACTGGTAAATTATCACTTAAGTTGTCGTTAAAATACCACCTATCACATCCCCTTTTGTTATATTTGTGAAAATATTATCAATTATTGTGGCACTATGAGTTGTAATTCTTGTTGGCTTTGATATTAAAAGATAATGATTTAAACTATACATTGAATTTATAAATGGAAGCCCTCGAGTTACGTCAGGGATTGGGACCTACGGATGTGACTTAGGTCGATGTTGTCGTACCTAGCGGACCAAAAACACCTGCCTGTCGTAGGTCCGCGTTTCTGACATAGGTCGCGGCTATACCGCTAACGGAGCGTCGCACACATATTTAAAGGGGACCTCAGATGCATTTTTTAAAATTTTATGTTATTTCTTTGTGCTATCTAGACCCTATTCCTTCAATTTAATGCACAAAATAATTATTAGATAATCAATTATACCCTTTTTAATTCTGCCATTTTTAACTTTCGTTTTGAACGACCGGTTTCTTGAAGTCCACGCCCTTCAACGATCTGTTCACGCCCTCTGTAACAGCCAGTATCTGTAATGTGTTGTTGTTTTAAAATTAGCTCTTTTTTTATTACTCATTTGACTTACTGTTAGTGTTAGCTTAAGATAACTTACCGAAACCCGTCTGAGCGCGCCGCAGTTTGCTGCTCCTTTTAGCATTAGACCACCCGAATCCGAAGCTAATGTTAGCTTGTTCCTCTTCCGGTTTTCGCCAGCTCCGCTCGTGAAGCACGCGGAGATTTTGGGAGTTATCGCTGTTCCAGTGAAGACAACACAAAGTTCACCAAGTGTCTCCCGTAAATTAATCTGTAAGGAGAAGGTCCTCTTGCTGCGAGCCTGCTGCGAGGCTGCTGCAAGGCTGTACAGTTGAAGCTCCGCTCCATCGCGCCGGAAGAGGGTCCCGTCGAACCCGGTCCTTCCGCCTGTGGTCCGCTCGTTTAATTTTTGCCGGCTGCGCGTTGGCAGCGATCGCAAATACACTAAAAATTGAACTAAAACATAAAAATAACAATTATACTTTATTTATAAAGCCATTTAAAAAAACACAGCTGCAACAAAGTGCTGTACACATGAAATTAAGAACATATAAACAAAAGATGAGATGAAATCATGAAAAACAACAGTCATGTGTTTAATACAGAAGTGGGTTGAGCCTAACCAGGGGTTGCTAGGTGAGGGGCTGGACTCAGGTTTGATCTGATTGGCTGGCGGCTTGTGACGTCAATAAATGCAGGAAGTGTGAATCCTGGTGTATTTATCAAAAATAAATAAATCTACTTAGAGTAAATAAACCACTGGGTGCATTTTTTTGGCACAAGGACTGTTTTTTTATGAAGTAAATACCCAAAGTTTAGTAAAAAAACATTAAAAAGTGAATTTTGCATGTGTGGTCCCCTTTAATGGCATGAGACTGAACAAGCAGACATACTAGGCCATAAACATGCACAGATCTGTACAGTAAATTAATATAGTACTGTACAATAAATAAAAAATATGTCTTACTTTGAGCTGGTCAAAGCCTGCCTTCGTCTTTTAGCATCAGCTCGCACCCGTCCGAGCTCCCCCAGCTTCCTTACGCTCCACACGCACACACGTGGTCAAAACTGTTTAAAAGAAGGACTGTTAGCTTCTTAACTTCATACATTTGGAGCCAGAAAAAAAAAACTTACTGAAAGCCGTTTCTCCGCGATGTTCCTCCATCCAAAACAAGCTCGGCGTTAGCTACGGTTAGGCCCCGCCATTAGCAGCAATGGTTAGCATGTCAGTTCATTCAAAAAGGCTGTCGGCTTTGTATCTCCGCGTTAGCTCGGTGTCCCCCGACTGCCAGGCGGACATTTGCGGCGAGCTCCCGGCCGCAGATGGCCCCTCCGCGGCATGTCGGCTCGGTGTCTTCGCCTGTGTTAGCTGCTCTGTTAGCTGCTGTCGTTAGCATGTCGGGCGGCGTTGTGGGAGCGATCGCGGGGCGATCCGCGGCTGCTCCTCCGGGCCTGAGACGTCCACAGAGTTGACCGAGTGTTTCCAGCAAATTTATCCGTATGAGGCAACCCTGAACGGACACACGGTCCTCTAGAGCCAGCTGACAGGAGCCTCTGGAGCTCCATTGACCGCAGTAGACAATTGTAAAATGGCGACCGGAAACGACCGGAAGTTGCGTAAATACGATAAAATTGTAATAAAAACGTAATATTAATAATTATACTTTATTTATAAAGCCATTTAAAACAACCACAGCTGCAACAAAGTGCTATACACATGAAATTAATAACATTTAAACACACAAAAAAAATAAATAATAAAAATAATTATCATATTTTTATTAAATATGATAAAATCGTAAGTCTGAGTTGCCGTAGGTCGCGGGTGTCGTACCTCGAGGGTTTCCTGTACTGATGTTATTTGAATCTGTTTTATTTCCCAGATCAACATTAAAGTCTCCACAAAAAAACAACAACTTTTTTTAATCAAAACTCTTTTCCAATAACTCCATGATTTTATCAGTGAATATTTCTATATTTGATCCTGGTGATCGATATACACAACTTATTATTATGATTTTATCATTCTTGTTTATTAATTCTATTGTTATCATTTCCATAATATTATCAACAATTATGTGGGTTTCTTCCCATAGACCAAAAACATGCATAGGCTGATTGGTAACTCTAAATTTTCCCTAGGTGAGTGAGAGAGTTAATGTTTTTTTTTTTGTCTCTACGTGTCCCTGTGATGGACTTGCTATCTGTCCAGGGTGTCCCCTGCTTCTCACACACTGATGGCTGGACATGGACACTGGCAGTGACCCCCACAAACCAAAAAAGAAGAAGCAGGTAAAGATAATGAATGGATGGATGGAACTTTGGTCTCTTCATTCGGATGAATATTCATTTGTACTGCTACAGAACGCCCTTTAATTAACAGATATTACTTCAGTGACTGAGTTCTGATTATTAAAGGCTGAGAATATTAATTAAGTTGTTGTTGGTGAATAAACTGACCAGCTGTTGCCCCGCTTTAATTAGTGAAAAATAAATTGAACAAATGTAGTGGAGTGTTGTGGAGAAAGTTTTATTTCTTCTTCCATCTCACTTAATAAATGCTTCATCATGATACTGCCACCACCATGTTTTACGGGTGGAATAAGGTTCTTATGCAGAAATGCAGAGATTTCCTTTCTCCAAATACAACACTTTTCATTTAAACCAAAAACTTTTAGTTTGGTCTCATCTGCCCACAAACATGCTTCCAACAGCCTTCTGGCTTGTCCACGTGATCTTCAACAAACTGCAGATGAGCAGCAATGCACTTCTTGGAGAGCAGTGGCTTTCCCCTTTCTAACCATTTTCAGTGTTCTCCTGATGGTGGGCTCATGAACATTAACATTGATCAATGTGAGAGAGGCCTTCAGTTGCTTAGGAGTTACCTTGGGTTTATTTGTGACCTCGCTGACTGTTACACAACTTGCTCTTGGAGTGATGTTGGTCCACCACTCCTGGGTAACAATGGCCTTCCCTCCATTTGTACACAATCTGTCTGACTGTAGATTGGTGGAGTCCAAACTCTTTAGAGATGGTTTTGTAACCTTTTACAGCCTGATGAAAATCAACAGCTCTTTTTCTGAGCTCCTCAGAAATCTCCTTTTTTTTTTTTATTTTGTTGTTGCCATTTTTCACTTCCACAAGCATGTTGTAAATGGTAAATGGAATGTACTTATATAGCTCCTTTCTATCTTAAGATACTCAAAATGCTTTACATTACAATCTGTGCCCTCATTTACCCATTCATACAGCACTCTACTCTATCTGTACAAAGATAATCAGTACTTTATCACATTCATACACCAATGGGACACACATCAGAGGCAATGAGTGTTCAGTATCTTGCACAGTAACACTTTAGCATGTGACTGCTGGTGGAATTAAACCCCCAACACTTCCATTGGAGAACGACTACTCTAACCATTCAGCCACAACAGCCTGCAAACCTGGGCTAAAATCTGAAGAGCAGACGTTGATAGATCCCTGTTCTTTAAACCAAACAGGGTGCTGACTCACACCTGATCATCATCCCTTTTGCCACTCACTTTTGCCACTCACAAATATGTAATATTGGATCATTTGCCTCAATAAATAAATGACCAAGTATAATATTTTGCCTCATTTGTTTAACTGAGTTTTCTTTATCCACTCTTCTGACTTCTGTAAAAATCTGATGATGTTTAAGTCATATTTATGTAGAATAATAGACTATTCTAAAGGGTTCACAAACTTTCAAGCACCATTGTAGTACAAATAAACTACATAAGGGACAACGGTGAGTTAAAATTATGCTATTTTAAAATAGTTTGTTTTGGTTATAGTTCTATAAATGAGTCAGACATCTTACCTGCATCCATATTTTCTGAATGTGAGAGAAACTCAGAGTAGGGGAGACCGGGTATGGTTGTAACACTTTTTGCTCCAGCACCTTTAACTCACTGAATTTTTGAGCTAGAGTTTTCAAACTTTTATACAAAATACCCACATTTGTTGACTACAAATGGCACCAATTCAAACCTCTGCAAGAATATCACAGACCTCATGAGTTCATGTCAAATACATGGTGGTCCTTTGTTACAACCACACTTGCTGGGGTAAGTAAAAACAGAGGCCACACCATGTGATATGCTTCAAAAAGAGGTTTACTGAATTAAAAGAACAATACAAGAACAAAATGTCTCTCTCTCTTTCTGTGACTGACCATAACTCAAATACAGGTGGTCCCCGACTTACGAGCACATCGACTTACAACGTTCCGGACTTACGAGCTGACTAACGAACAGTAAAGTTGTACAGAACATACAGAAAATACAGCACTGGAATGTGTTTTTAGATGAAAGTGTGTTAGCTAACGTTTGTAAACAAAGTTCTGTGCATGTTTATGAACCAGTACAGTATGTACGTTTGTGTTGAAAAATGGGTGTTCGTAGTAGCGCTAGCATACATTTTCCAACTTAGTCGGGGACCACCTGTATACTGTTTGTGTGTGCATGTGTGTAAATTATTCTACTAGAACAATCTTCCTTAACATGTAGACCTATAATGCCTAAATATAATATAATGCCATATAAGGCCTAAATATGTGTTACAACCCACCCCAACCCTGTCAGCCATGTTTAGCTAGCTGTAGTAGCATAGCGGTTTGAAATTAGCACAGGAAAATGCATCACATTTTGCCTGAGAAATTACACTTTCATCTAATGTAAGTTATATGGTTTTATCTGCAACAGTATAAGTACTAAACAAAATATAGTCATGGTCAAAAAATTTACTTTCTTACCTCAAAATCAGTTTTTTCTCCTTAGTATCTGCATGTGCCTGTTTCCAGACTTGACAATCACAATATGGTATTGTGGAGGAAGCAGGTAAACACTGAAATGATCATGTGAATCCTATCTTATCCCTGATTGGTGGAACTGGTGGTGTTACAACTCTCCCCATGTTACAACCATACCCGGTCTCCCCTACCTCAAGAAAACCTAGCCTGGTTAAAACCAGACCCTTGTCCTTCACTTTGCTTCGAACTAGGGTCTGGACTTTCTCCATTGAGAAACGATTCTTGCTGGAGGCGTGGCCTCTGCCTGAGGAACAAAACCATTGGATCTTAGAAAAATTTTGAACAGGGAAAAGCATTCTGCTCCCTCCCCCTCTGTGCTCTGCCGAACTTGACATCAGCTCCGCCCCCTGCTGCATTTTCTCTCGCTGCCTGCATATTCTGTGTTTATATGTTAATAAAACGTTTGAAAAATATAAAATAAAACCATGTAGCGCTGGTCCAGCACACCAGAAGACCAGAAAATATG